>CAUYLG010012146.1:0-146248 GCA_963573385.1 Cacajao melanocephalus
CTTCCTGTCTCCATTGTTAAGCACAATTATTGGCATAAAAGAGGTTTTTAATACCCATTTTTAGATTGCATTCTAGCCTGGGCAATAGAACAAGAATCCCGTTCTCTCTCCCTCTTTCTCTTCCTCTTTCTTTCTCTCTTACATTCTTTGTTTTTCTTTCTTTCACTCTCACTTTCTTTCCTCTTTTTCTTTCTTTCAAAAAAAAAAACCCATCTAAAATAAGTCAACTTCAGACGCGAACATTCTAAACATGAATGCAGATTTACCTCATACACTTGGCTGAGTCCTAAACTGCAAGCAACATCTGGGTGGCTAAATAGCTAAGCAGAGCTCCAACAGCAGCCCAATGCTAGGGAGGGTTGAGGTACAATCCTATCAACTTAGAGGTACTTGACAAACACACTGAGCTTCCATTGAAATCCCCAAAAGTCTATGACTTAAGAGTAAGGAACACATACAAGGACAAACAACATTGCCTTGGAACTCAGGGCAAACTGAAGTAAACCCATCTTAGCAAGTCTAAAACTGAGCTTCAATGTGACTGAAGCGAACTGCCAATAAATTACTTCCTTCCAGAAGAAAACTCAACATTCTTTAAAGAAAAATAACAAAATCAGAAATGTCTAAAATATGCTACCCACACTGTACAGCACAGAATAGAATTTTCTAGGTGTGCAAGAAAGCAGAGAACTATAACCCATAACCAAGAGCTGAAGGAATCAACTGAGATATACACACAGACAATTAGGTTGGTGCGAAAGTAATTGTGGTTTTTGCCATTACTTTGAATATGTAATTCTACTCTATGTTAGAACTAGTGGACAAAAACTTCCAAACAATGATTAAAAACAGGTTAAATCATACACAATAATGGATGAACAGAATGAGGAAAGAGATGGAGTACTTCAAGACAAAATGAGAAGTTTAAAAATGGATATAATAGAAACTCTATAACTAAGAAGGACAATATCAAAAATGCAAATTCACTGGATGTGCTTAACAGAACACTAGACAAAGAAAAAGAAAAGATCAATAAACTCAAAGACAGGCCAATAGAAATTATTTAAATTGATTACAGAGAAAAAAAATTAAAAGAACAGCTTTTCAACGAACGGTGCTGGAAAAACTGAATTCACAGGTCAAAAGTGAATCTAAACACTGGCTTTACTTACACCTTTCACAAAAATTAACTCAAGATGTATTATAGAACTAAATGTAAAATGCAAAACGGTAAAACTCCTAGATAGCATAGGAGAAAAGCTAGGTGATCTTGAGTTCGCCAATGACTGTTTAGATAAAACACCAAAAGTACAATTCATGAAGAAAAAACTTAAAGTTAGACTTCATCAAAGATAAACACTTTTGCTTTGCAAAAGAAACTGTTAAGAGAATGAAAAGATAAAAGACTAAAAGAAAATCAGCAAAACACATATCTGATAAACGACTTTTAAAACTTCACAAAAGGAAACACACAACACAGTCCAAAAATGATGAAAAGATATGAAAAGACACCTCACCAAAGATAAACTGATGACAAATGAACATATTAAAAGATGCTCCTGAGCCAGGAATGGTGGTATGTGTCTACAGTTCCAGCTACATGAGAGGCTGAGATGGGAGAATTATTAAAGCCCATGAATTTGAGACCAGCCTGGGCTACATAGTGAAATTTCATCTTGTCAAAAAAAAAAAAAAAAGTTAAAAAAGAAGAAAAGATGTTCAACATTGTATGCCTTTAGGAAATAGCAGACGATCAGGTTGGTGCAATCTCTTTTGCACCAACCTAATAAAATATCTGTGATATACTACTAAACACCTATTTAATTGGCTAAAATTCAAAACACTGACAGCATCAAATACAAGTGAGGATGTGGAGAAATAGGAACTCTAATTCACTGCTGGTAGGAATGCAAAATGGCACATCCAACTTGGAAAACTTTGAGAGTTTCTTAGAAAACTAAACATACTCTTAGCATAAGATTCAGCAATCATGCTACTTGGTATTTACCCAAATGAGCAAAAAGCTTATGTCTATCAAAATCCACAGATGATTATAGTAGCTTTGTTCGTTGTTGCCGAAATTTGGAAGCAACCAAGATGTGTTTTAGTAGTTGAATGGATAAACAAACTGGTATATCGAGCCAATGTAATACTATTTGGTGATTAAAAAGAAATGACCTATCAAGTTATGAAAAGACAAGGAATAATTTTAAATGCATATTGCTAATTGAAAGAAGCTAATCTGAAAGGCTACATCTTATGTGGTTCTGACTATATGACATTCTGAAAAAAGATCAGTGGCTTCCAAGGAAGGATAAATAGGTGTTCCAGGGAAGGTGAGGCAGAAGGTATTTTTAGGGCCGTAAAAATATAGTTTATGATGCTAGAATAGTGGATGTATACCATATACATTTCTCAAAACCCACAGAATGTACACCATGAGTGAATGCTAATGTAAACCATGGATTTTGGTTAATTGTAGTGTATCAATATTGGCTCATTAGTTGAGATAAAGTTACCATACTAAGGTAAGACATTAATAATAGGGGAAACTATGTGTATGTGCTGGAGGTGGGGGGTTGGGGGTGGTAACATGAGAACTCTCTGTATTTGTCTTTTTCTTTTTTTTTGAGATGGAGTCTCACTCTGTCCCCCAACCTGGAGTGCAGTGGTGCAATCTCTGACCACTGCAACCTCTACCTCTTCAGTTCAAGTGATTCATCTAGCTCAGCCTCCAGAGTAGCTGGGACTATAGTCACATGCCCCTACACCCGGCTAATTTTTTTCTTTTTAGTAGAGACGGGGTTACGCCATGTATGGCCAGGCTGGTCTCAAACTCCTGACCTGAGGTGATCTGCCTGCCTCAGCCTCCCAAAGTGCAGGGATTACAGGTGTGAGCCACCACAGCTTGCTATGTATTTTCTACTCAATTTTTCTGTAAACCTAAGGCTGCTTTAAAAACTAAAGTCTATTAATTTTAAAAAGTAGAACAGAATATCTAAACTGTGGAACAGTATCATATAATCTAATATACATGCCAAAGGAGTCCTAGGAAAGAGAGAATCGGGCAGTGGAAATATTTGAAGAGATAATAGTTGAAAGTTTTCCAAAATTGAAGAAAATCATTAACTCCGAACCCAAGTAGTTCAGAAAACAACAAGCAAAATAATTGCAAATAATACGTTCTATGAACTATTAGGTGCATTATAGTCAAATTGCTAAAATCCAAGGATTAAAAAAACAAATCTTCAAAAGCAGCCAGCAGGAAAACAAAACAAAGAAGGAATATTACTTTCAGAGGACCAGGATAAATTATAAGTCTTATTACAAACAATAGAAATAGAAAACAAGGAATTATTCTTAAACGTGTGAAAAAGTCATCCTAGAAGCCATCCTAGAATTCTAAATATTCAGCAATAATAGCATATAAAAAATTTCTAGAAAAATAAAATTTGATAGGATTTGTCTTCAAGAGACTCACAAAGTTGTCTTCTTCAGGCTGAAGTAATGACATCTTCCTGATATCTTCAGGAAAATATGTTGTTAAATGTTACACTTTAAAAATAATATTTAGAAAACTATTGCCTGTTTTAGTAAATATTTCTAAATATTGTTTTAAAACATGCAAAGAAATGAAATATATGACAAAATGAGCATCACTAAAAAGCCAGTAGAAGAAAGAATAAAATTCTTTCTAAAAATACTCAATCCAAAATAAGGCAGAAAAAAAGAACAAAGAAAAATGGGTCAAATAGAAAACAAAGGACAAGATGGTGTCTTTAAGTTTAGCAAATGTGTAATTGCATACAATGCAAATAGATTTCACTCTAATTCAAAGAGATGCAATCCCAGTACTTTAGGAGGCTGAGGCAGGATGATTGCCTGAGCCTAGGAGTTTGAGACCAGCTTGGGCAACATAGCCAGACCCATCTCTACAAAAAAGACTGAGGTGGGAAGATCAGTTGAACCCGGGAGGTCAAGGCTGCAGTGAGCCATGATTTCACCACTGCGCTCTAGTCTGGGAGACATTGAGAACTTGTCTCAAAACAGACAAAAAAAAGAAAAGAAAAGAAAAACAGAGAATTTTTTAGATGCTTAATCTGCTGGAGGGTAAGTATGAAATCCGCCAGTTCCCAAGGCCCAAGCAAAGATTTACTGCTTCAGAAGAAAGTGGTAGTAGCAAAAGCCACCTCCCTAGGGCAGGAAACCTTCTCACACAGAGAATCATGTCTGACTACAACAGGGCTACTGAGCAGGAACACTGAGAAAGCCCTAACCTGAGCCCTGGGGTCACAGGATCTGCCCAATAAGGGACTATTTGAGGATGATGATGTAAGTCCATTTTCACGCTGCTATAAATAAATACCCTAGACTGGGTTTGCAAAGGAAGGAGGTTTAATTAACTCACAGTTCCACTTGGCTGGGGAGGCCTCAGGAGACTTACAATCATGGTGGAAGGTGGTTGGAGAGAGAATAAAAGTGGACACAGGAAAAAACTGCCACTTTTAGAACCAGCAGATCTCATGAGATTCACTCACTACCACAAGAACAGTAGGGGGGAAACTGCTCCGTAATCCAATCACTTCCCTCCCTTGACAAGAGGGGTTTACAGATCCCTTCCGTGACACGTGGGGGATTACAATTTCAGATGAGATTTAGGTGGGGACACAGAAACAAAGGATATTTTATTTCCTTTCATTTGTGGGCAAGAGATTTTTAGATATTTTCAAGAAAATTTAGAGTGCTAATATAATTTCAGTTTCACAAATCTTGAAACTGCTATTTTTTCCCCAAATTTGAAACTTTTTTTTGGTTTATGCAAGACATTTTGAACAAGTTTTAATAAGGTATTTAAACATCTCTTCCCTTTTCTAAAATACATGCCTCTTTCATAATTGGAAGGAAACCATTACTTTTTTATCACAATGTCAAGTTCAGAGCTGGATAATGAAGTTAAACAAGTATATTCTTCCTTTAAGATTTCTAGGTAGATGGTTTCTTTAAATCTCAATTAAAATACCTTTGCATTCTTTGAGTGCATAAGCTTTATGAGTTTCTTATAATTGCTTACATTGACTTTTCCTAGGCTGTAAATTCAGTCTTGCCTTACAATTAAAATGATTTCAATTACATTTGTGGTTTACATTTAAAAACCTATGAAGTACATTTCTTTCCTTTATAAAAAGTATGCACTGGTTTTCTTTAGAAACATTTCAGAATCTTGACCATAAAAGCAAATAGCTGATTTCTTTTTAACAAAAGCATGAACAAATTACATATTTTATATGAGAGGTAACATTGGAGTATTTGTAACATCATTACCAAATTCTAGTTTGTCTAAATAAATTTCCTACAATAATCTCTAGTTTGGAACATATTGAAAAGAAGGAAGCAGCATAGTATAGTAGAAAGTGCTTGATTGAAAGTCACCTGATCCAGCTTCTTTTTCTCAGTCTATCACTAACCTTCTGGGTGACCCTCTATGTCTCAGCTTTTCCTCTGTGCAGGCAAGAGTTTGGGTTATGTTATCTCTCTAGTTTCTTTCACATCTGACATTCTTTATGCATAACAGAGTTATTCTATTTCTGACTATTCAATTGCCTTATTCTACATTTAACCCCTCTGTGCTGTCTCTAGTGAAAGCATCCAGTTTGGTAAGTAAAAGATTACATTTGCATGAGAATTAACCAGAGATATTTATTAAACAACAGATTCCTGGGCCCCACTCCTATAGCTACAATTTAGTAAGTATGAAGTAGAGGGCCAAGTTACATGAATTTTTGACCATGATGGCAGGTCATTCTGAATTGGTGCTTACAGATACAAGAGCCTACAATATAAAATGCTTTATATTTTAAGGGTAGGGTAGGTAGGGTAGGACAGATAGGGGATCTATCCCGCCGTGTTCCCTCTTCACTGAATGCTATTTTCATAGCTCAATAAAACCTTTCTCCACCCTCCTCACCCTTCAATGTCCCAGGTATCCTCATTCTTTTGAGGCATGGTACAAGAGCTCAAGAACTGCCAGTCATGGGTACAAGCTATAACACAGGTGAGCTGGGGCATGCCAGCTTGGCCAAGTGAGGCCTGGGCTGAGTGTCACTGCCGGCTGAGGGTCCCCAGCTTGCAAAGTAACTGAGAAGAAAAATCCTACATCATTTGCAGGTGTCAGAGAGCTAACAAGGCAATGAAGAGCTTTATTTCCCTAAGGCCAATTCTGATTCTGGAAGAGGTGCTGACAGACAGGGAAAATTATCAGTACTTTTAACAGCTTGATGGAGTAAAGGGAGTCTAGAATGTTTAAAATATAAAATGCTTTATATTTTAAAGTAAGTTCTATTATCCAGCCTAGAAAAGTTAAAGCCTACTTCAGTAGACTTGGAAATAATTTGATTGATTTGGGATGTATCTATGAAATCTACTAAACCAGACTTTCAATTTCATCATTATGTTGAATGAGTACAAAGGAAAACAGGAATTTAGGGTGAAAATTATGTTCCTTGCTTGGGCAGATGGATGGACAATAAAGCCTTTTACTCTGAGGGCAACTAAGGAGTATGACCAAATGGGGAATGAGTTAGAACAATCCAGATAATTGTCACGTTTTAGACTTTCTTGCCTATGACACATTTACGCAGATTTGTTCTGAAGGCAAATAGACATATAAGTCCAGTTCTCAGGAGAAAAGTTTAGATTGAGAATATAAATTTGATATTTATCCACATCCAGATGGTAATTAAGGTCCCAAAAAAGGATAAAATGTCCAAGAAAAAACAAGCTATAAGAGAAGTTATTTTATGGGATGTAAATAACCCATATGTATTTAACATAGTCGATATCCACATTTAATGTGCATGAAAATCATCTGGGTGTTTCCGTAGTTTCCAAGGGCCTTATCAAGATCAATTTATAGTTTGTTAAATTGGGCTGGATCCTGGAGTCTGATTTTTAACAAGCACCACATGTGATTCTGATATAAGGTATCCTTAACCACACTTGGAGAAACACTGAAGTATAGACTTAAGAAGCAGATATTTTCCATTGCAAAGATAGATGAAAATAGATATTTTGGACATAAATATACATTTGTTGAATAGAATTTGCATTTGATCCAAAATAATTACTCTTGAATATCATAGACTAAATAAAAATAATAGTTATACATATTTATGAACTATAGTAGCTTTATCCTCACTACTAGATTGAGAACTGAGAAAAAGAAAGCATCCTACGTGCTTTGTCTCTACATTATTGCTTCCCGGTACTTTACTGAGTGTTTGATACATAAATGCTTAATACATATTAATTGAGCTGAATTGTAAGAATAAAATTATTGGTAGATTTTGTCTTTTTTCTTTTGTTTTAAAGTAAATACTGTTAATGGCAAAAAGAAAAAAGAACATTATTGAATTAGAAAGCCTAGTACTGTAAACACGTCAATTTCCCTCAGTCTCTCATTTATTACATGTGTGAACATAGTTAAGTTTCCTAATCAGTAGAACAGGATAATAGAAACTACTGAGACATCTACTCAGTTAAGGGCAGACTATAATACCGCCCATCTCACTGAAGACAAACTAAAGTCATTTTTAAAATATGCTTGTGATAGAGGCAGGAGGCAGACAAATTCTAGGCAGACAGGGTTTAGTCCCCGTGAAACCCCACCTGCAAGCCAAAGACAGTTTGAAGCATGAAAGCCAAGCTACAAGTTACATCCTTGGACCGGACTGAGAACTTGTCTTCCTGTTTGGCATGCTTTCCTCTGACTGGTCTCCACCCTTAACTTATTTTACATATACCTACCCTTTGCTAATTAGCTTTTCTACACTGCCTTGCCCAGCTTTGTGTGGTGTCTTCCCTTTAACCATTTTTGCATACTCACAAACCAATCAGCACAAACTCCCCATTCTGAGTCCTCAAAAGACCCCAGAACCAGCCATACAAGGGGAACTTTCTCACTTTCTGGTAGAGGATACATACCCTTGTGTTTCCTCTCCACTGAAAGCCATTTTCATCCTTCAATAAAATGCTTCTCCGCTCTCCTCACTCTTCAATGTCCTACATATTCTCATTCTTTTGGGGCATCTTACAAGAGATTGGGAACCACTAAATGCAGGTACAAACTATAAGACGAGCTGGGACACATCAGCATGGCCAAGCGAGGCCTGGACAGGGTATCACTGCCAAATGGGGGTCCCTGGCTTGCAGAGTGACCAAAAAGAAAAACCCTACATCATTTGCTGGCATTGGAGAGCTAACAAGACAATGAAGACCTTTAAGGAGGAAAGTCGAAAGGTAAGAATGGACTTGGGGCTGTTGTTTTTCTAAGGCCATTTCTGATTCTGGTAGAAGTGCTGAAAGGCAGGAAAAATCATCAGTACTTTTAACAGCTTCATGGAGTAAGGGCAGTCTAGGACTTCTAGAAAGAGTAGGTTGGTAAACCCACTAATCTGTGGGTTAGGATCATGTCAGGCTACTCTTTAGGAAGAGTATGGCCTGTAATCCTTGTAACAGGATTAAGGTAAACTGAGATTGCTATTTCACCTGGCCACCTGTCAGAATCAAATATAAATGCTGTCTGGAAAAGGACATATCCTAGGTCTCAAACTATTTCTACAACTTTTCAGACAAAATGTCTGACACTGAATCAAAAATAACCAGTCACATGAGGAATAAAGGAATGGAGAGCAAGAGAGCAGACAATTGAAATAAGAACTGATTCATAAGGATTCTGAATAATGGAGCTACTAAAACCAGACTTTAAAATAACTAAGATTATTACATTCAAGAAATATAAGATTGGGAATTTTGTTTTAGTATCAAATAGAATTGAAAGCACAAAAATTGGAGTTACACACTCATTGGATATTATGAAAGCAGATTAGTCATAGCTGGAGAAAAAAAACTAATATATATGAATCAGAAGAAATTGTCCAGGCTGAATATTAAGGAGAAAAAGAAAAGGAAACACAAAAATACGAAGAAGAGAGCAATAAACTTAGGAAATAGAGTAAGACGTTCTAACAGATAGGTCATTAAAGTTCAAAAAGAAAACTGTAGAAAGAATCAGGGGGTAGCAGTATCTGAAAATATAATACACAGGAGTTTTATAAAATGTACAAAAGATAATAAGTTATATATTTAAGAAGCTCTACCAATGATATTATGGTACACTGCAAAATAAATGGCCAGAAATTTCTCTCATTCCTAAATTAAAATCATTTTGCAATGTGACTTTGTTGCTTATTCTATTGGGAAGTAAAGTATAGCACTTCATCTCCTTGAATTTGGTGTTGCCTTGTAATTTGTTTTGGCTAGTGGGAATGAGAATGCGGAAGAAGTTTGGATATGGGATTTCTGAGCATAGACCTCAAGAAGCTTTGTTACTTTAGCTCCCACTCTCATGCTGCTGTAGACTGCCATGTGAAGAAACTGAGACTAGCCTTCTTGAAGATGAGAAGCCATAAGAAGAGACAGGACCAGTGAACAGCCAACACCAACTATAAGACATATGACTAGCCCCAACTGAACAATCAAATGACTGCAGCTACAGAAGTCACTGCAGCAAGAATGAACAGAAGAACCATCCAGCTGAATCCAGCCCAAATTACTGAACCACAGAATTGTGAGCAAATAAATTGAATGTATTGTTTTAAATAAATAAACAAATGCATTGCTTTAAGGCATTCACACATTAGGATCATGTATTAAGCAGTAGCAGTAACTCATCATTGGTTATCTTAAAAATAATTTCTGTCTCTTTATGGACATTCGCTATTTGTTTTTTTTTTTGTTGGTGTTTTTTTGTCTTTGAAAGAGGGTCTTGCTCTGTTGCTCAAGCTGAAGTGCAGTGGCACCATCTTGGCTCACTGAAGCCAAGGTTCAGGTGATCCTCCCACCTCAGCCCAGGCTCAGCTGTCCAGGCTTAGGTGATGTCCCAGGCTCAGGTGATCCTCCTGCCTCAGCCCACCCTCCCACAGTGGCTACGACTACAGGTGCGCCACCATCCCTGGCTAATTTTTTATTTTTATTTTCATTATTTTTTTAATTTTTGTACTGACAGGGGTCTCACTATATTGCTCAGGACCCTGACGGTATGAAGGTCTTGGACTCCCGGTCTCGGCAGTCCTTCCACCTCAGCCTCCCAAAGTGCTGGGATATCAGGTGTGAGCCACAGGACCCAGCTGGCATTCTCTGTTTGAAGCAACATGGTTATCATCTTTAATCATTCTTTCCTTTAGTTCTGTGAACATATTTTTAATGGTTTCTTTGAAGGTTTTCTTTTTTTTCTGCTAAATCTGACATCTGGTTTCTGTTACAGGTAGTTTCTGTTGCCTGCTTTTATTTTTCTCTTGTATGATTCACACTTCCCTGTTTCTTTGCATGTCTCATAATTTGTTATTGAAAACTGAATTTTAAATAAAATATTGTTACAACTCTGGAGGGCCCCCTTCTGCCTCACATGTTTATTGTTGTTTGCATGTTTATTTGTATTGTCACTTGCTGGGCTATTATAACAGTCTGTTTCCCTCGCAGTATGAAGACTCTGATTTTGCTCCTCAGAGGGTGCAGGCTGACATGTGCACAGTCAGCCTTCGATACAGTGATTTTAGAAGGGCTCTCTTCCAGTCTCTTTTCCATGATCATACCCAGCTGTTAAACATTGCTAATTCCCAACTGATTGATCTATTGTTTATACAATGCTCTGGAGCACAAATTGCTCCCTAGACTGAAAACAATTCAATTAAACTTGGGCTCCTTTATGGGGTAATTTTGAGATGAATGTCTGAGGTTTGCTTGGACCCAAAGAAGGCTCTTCTTAGCTCTCCTTTTTTCTCTGATAAGCTTACTGGTTTGTGGTTTAGTTTAAATCCCTCATGAAGGTACCATCCTCTTCCTAATTGCTTTCTACCAAAACCTCCTTTGCTTTTGAGACCTTAAAACTGAACTTCTCTACACTCTGTTTAAAGTAAAGTCAGTTTTTTTTATTTTTTTGTTTTCTTATGGCCTACCTCTCTCCCGGACCAAATCTCGGAGCCATAGCTTTGGAACTCGTTGTGAGGACAGTTGTATGCTTCTCTCTGAGTGACACCCTAGATTTAGAAGGAATCTTGGTGCAGGCAGCAGCCTCTGGTATTCTAGGCTTACCTCTTTTGACACAGAATCTTCTCCTTACAAATGATCTGTGTTTACCTCAATTGGCTTGAAAGAATCTCCCTGTTCTATGAATTGGGGCTGGATGAAAGAAGGTATAGCGTTGACTTCCTGGCCACAGTCTCTTGATATTTAGCCTCTGCAACAAGTAATCGTGGGGAGGATAAGAAATGCTACAGGTATGTTCCTCCCAGAAAGATGCCATCTTCCCTTTACTGGGTTCTGGGGTTGCCTGGAGAGTGAAGGGTACTGCTATATTCTTGGCTGTGCTCACCTGGAGTAGAGTTTCTGCCATGCTAAGCTGGCAGGGAGAAGATTATGGTACAAATGCCACAGACTCTCACCATTCTTGATAAGTTTTATGAGATTTTCTTGAATAAATATTTATTCATTGATGTATATGTCCTTAAAACAACTTCCAGAGATTTTAAATGTATGTGTGTATTTAAATAATTTTTACCTTCACTTATGCAGGTTTTGCTTGGGAGTGGGTCCATTGGACTCCTTATATTTTGATTCCATATGTCAGAACCCAAGAATATAAATATATGACACCAAAGATAGAATTGTAAAGAAAAACTACTAAACTGATTATATAAAAATGTAAAATATATATATATGTATATATATATTTTTTTGGATGGAGTTGCTCTCTGTCACCTAGGCTGGAGTACAATGGCACCATCTTGGCTCACTGCAACCTCCACCTCCCAGGTTCAAGTAATTCTCCTGCCTCAGCCTCCCAAGTAGCTGGGATTACAGGCACCCACCACCACCATGCCCTGCTAATTCTTGTATTTTTAGTAGAGAAGGGGTTTCGTCATGTTGGCCAGGCTGGTTTCAAACTCCTGACCTCAGGTGATCCCCCTGCCTTGGCCTCCCAAAGTGCTGGGGTTACAGATTTCTAAAGTTAAAAGGCAAACAGAAAGAAATATTTGCAACAGATAAAAGTTTGCTACCTTAAATATTCTGAAATATTTGACTAATTTCTAGGATAAAGATGAAAGCTCAAATAAACAAGGAACATAGAGGCAATTCATAAAATGCATATAGCACATATACAAAAACATTAACCTTACTAGAAATTTTTTAAAAAGAAGAACAAGAAACACGTTATGTCCACAAATTACAAAAGATATAAATAAAATTATAATACTCAGCAAGTATGAAAAGAACTGAAAAAATATACTATGATGAAAGAGTAAGCTGACAGGAACTTTGACAAAATGAATAAACATCATATTAAAAACATGTATAACCCTTCCATGTTGCATTTAATTTGTTTAAAGATGCTATACATAGTGTGATGTATGGCTGATGGCTGTGTGTGTGCATGTGTTTTTGTGTGTATTGGTTTTAACCTATAAGGGTACTGTTGTTAACATTTGCAGAGCCCTAATCAGGAATAGATATTGCAGAGGGTAGGTAGGTAGGTAGCATCCATACATGTCTTATCTGAAACTCAGCTGAGATTCAATTAACAGTATGTAGTATCAACAATAGAAGCTTTGCTAATTGGCACAATTGAACAGAGCAATGATTATT
Organism: Cacajao melanocephalus; assembly: GCA_963573385.1. Taxonomy (NCBI): domain Eukaryota; kingdom Metazoa; phylum Chordata; class Mammalia; order Primates; family Pitheciidae; genus Cacajao; species Cacajao melanocephalus. Next base: position 12,700 of record CAUYLG010012146.1, read on the forward strand.
ATCACTGGTGAATGATTATTTTCTCTGGTGAAATGACTGTCTTTAAGATATGGGTTTGGCTGGAAATACTGCACAGTGCATTTCGCCCCGGCATAGCACTGAAGGAAAATCTGGTGAGCCCAATAGCCTATATTTTTAGGAGTGACATTCCTTGATTTTGATTTCAATCAGTTCCGTGTTGAGCAGTTTTCAGAGGATTTTGTTGCCTGACTCCAAGTAAAACTTTAATTGAATCCTGCCCTTGCAATATTGTTTCATTTGCCTCTGGTGACTCTTTGATTCAAAGGACTATTGGAGAAACTCTAAAGACAGAGAGTTGGGAGTTTATTGAGCTTACAGTTTGAATAGCTGTTTTTTAATATCTGCTATGTTGTTACATGTGGAGAATTTAGCCTTAAATCATCTCTTCTTATAGTTTACTGCATTATTTTGAGGGTATTGAGGATGAGGCCTGGAGCCCTCATTACCTCTAATTGTTGATCATGGATATCTACCAGAAAGAATCTAATAATTATGAATGAGGAAAGTCACAATACTTTTCGATATGGTTTGGCTCCCTGTCCCCACCCATAATTCTCATGTGTTGTGGGAGCCACCTGGTGGGAGATGATTGAATCCTGGGGGTGGGTCTTTCCCATGCCGTTCTCGTGATAGTGAATGGGTCTCATGAGATCTGATGGCTGTAAAAACCAGAGTTTCTCTGCACAAGCTCTCTCCTCTCTTTGTCTGCTACCCTCCATGTAAGATGTGACTTGCTCCTCCTTGCCTTCCACCATGATTGGGAGGCTTCTCCAGCCAGGTGGAACTGTAAGTCCAATTAAATCTCTTTCTTTTGTAAATTGCCCAATGCCCAGTCTCAGGTATGTCTTTATTAGCAGCGTGAAAGTGGACTAATATACTTTTTGACCTACTAGTTCAAATTCTGGGAATTAATTCTGAGTTAATAATGTAAAATATGTGTAAAATTTAACTTCACTGTATTCATCAATGAGTTGCTTATCGTAGCAGAACAACAATAGAGAATTAATTGAGTTATACACAGTATATTCTGAAGTGGAATATTAAGCAGCTTTTAAAAGTGAGGGGTTAGATAATTATTAAATGATAGAAAAAAATTCAGGACACATGATGAAGAAAATGATATTAAAAATATGAACAAAATGAAAATATTTAAGAAAATATGTAGTTATGTGAATAGAGTGTCAATTGTTTAGAATAAGATGAAAAGATAAATGACTTGATGAATTCTGTATAAATTGAATGTCTCTAAATTGGATAACATACCATATGGACGGATGTGGCCGTTTAAAGGAGACATTTGGTATAGTTGACCCTCATTATTCACAGATAGCATATTTGTGAATTTGTCCACTTGCTAAAATTGACTTAGAACTCCAAAGTCTATACCTAAGGCATATGCTTAGGCACTTGTAGACACACGAGGTATTTGTAGATGTACAGAGCATGAAAAATTTTAGTTGCCCAATGCACACATTCCTAGCTGAGATCAAACAAGGTGATGCTCTGCGTTCTTGTTTCCGCTCTCATACTCTAAAGAAGTCTCCCTTTTGCAGTATATTTAGTGCCACGTTTCTCAAATTTGGGATTTTTCTCTTGGTGATTTTGATGCTTAAAATGGCCTCGAGCATAGTGCTGGAGTGCTGTCTAGTGTTCCTAAGCACAAGAAAGCTGTGATGTGCCTCACAGAGAAAATACATGTGTTAGATAAGTTTTTTCAGGCAACAGTTACAGTGCTGTAGGCCATGAGTTCTATGTTAATGAATCAACAGTAAATGTTAAAGAAAGCATCTTTATGGGTTGATGAAAATCTTGTTACCAGAGGCTATCAGGAACCTAAACCTCTGTTGTCTCCAGTGTTTGTAGTGACTTTATAGAACATAATTACTGAGGACAACGAAAATCAACTATAAATACTTTTGCAAAGTAAAGACCTTTGGAACAATTATTTTTGGATTTTGTATAAAGAATCCAATAAAATCTGGAAAACATCTAGCTAAGAAAATGGTTGATTGATACCTAATTCCACTGTATTATTCTTAAATTCAGTGGGTGTCTCACAGCCATGTTTATAAAGGAATCTTAAGTTGGGTATCCAGCTTCTAGTTTACTTTGACTCTATCTGTCAGTCTATGTGGCAACCTTCCTGGCAGTTAACTGTGCTTTTGTGTGCTAATTATCATTATCCCCCTATAGGGCCATTATTAGTCTAATGTCCTTAGTTTGCAGCTCAAGTGTCAATCAGTCATCTAAAACAATTGCATAGGAGGAAGTTTTGCAAGGCTGGTCTGAAAGTCCTTAGCTGAGTTCTATTTTATTATACTCCAGTTCAAAACTGAACACGCAGGTCTTTTTGATACAATTCTTTATAAAAATACTGATTTATCTACTCAAAGCAAACTTGAGGTTGTATCTTAAAAACAAAGATGGGATACAAGTGCTACTTTATGCTTGAAAATCTATTAGGGTACTTATACATTAAACAAGTAAAACCGTAATTATAAAACCTACGTATTTTTATCTGATTGAGTCACTCCTTCCACTGAATGACCTTATTCAAGTCATTTAGAATAAAGAAATGTGGTATATATGAGTTTGTTTTAATCCCACTGGATGCCAGGAGTAAGGAGAAAATTGCATCAAATCAGATGTGGTCAGAAGAGAGATATTTCTTCTCCTGTGTTGCTTTCCCTCTTTCCTCTTCTTATAATAAATCCCCACTTGTCAAATCCTCAGATGTGTAGAGAAGGAATAAGGCAGGGGCAATAGGGGAGTGGGACAGAGAGATGCCCTTTCTGGAGTTTGCAGAACTGTTGCTTGCTGAGTAAAACCTAATGATGTATTCTATTCATGTCTCCGAAAACTCAAAAGCAGTTTCAGCGTTGATTTCCCTTAAGAGTTATCAGACCTCATTCAATGGGTTTAATGAGAGTAAGAGGTGACCTTGTGTCCACATAGATACCCTCATATTAAAAGACCTAGATGTAAAACTTCACATATGTGTAAATAGTTATTTTTGGAGGGTGTTGTGAGGGTTATTGCAGCTCTCTGCTCAGGTGCTACTCAGGCTAAATGAGCAAGATAAATTTTCCCACTGTGTTATAATGATGATTATTTGCAAATTACATGAGCACCAGTAATTCATTCATGCAATGATACAGAGCAGGGTCTCAATGCAGTGGTATTGAATTTGCTGCTGGCTGCATTAATTGATTCGTTTGGAACATCCCCCCCACCCCCAGAGAATCCCAATCACAGGTCACCTGATCAAGAAAATGACATGCAGCCCGGGTCCTGGATATGTGGAGACACACATGTGAGGCGGTTGTCATCAAAATAAACCATTTCTGTCTCCTAACAGGGGCTGAGTCTGTTAGGAACACTCCCCAATCCTGGGAGCTTCCGTGAGAGGCTTTCTATCTTGAAAAAGGTGGCAGCTGAGCATCTCTTCTTCCCTGCAGGATGGAAAAAAGGGACTGGATTATTGGCTGCATTTTAAACTAGCTGCTGTTGTAAGGAATATTTTGGGGAGGCACTGAACAAGCTTAGCATTGGATCAGTAGGGGTGTGTTGGTGAAAAATAAAAAATGTCTCCTCCCAACTAAACGTTTAACTGACATCCCCTCAACATGACCCAAATCTGTCTCTCCAGATACACAATGTCTGTTTTCCTAACTACACGGTGAAGTATGGAGGAAGTCTTGGTCATATTTAGTTTGTTTCTGAGAATCTACTAGAAGGCAATGCCTAGCATATAGCAGGCACAGAATAAAGGCCAAAGGAAAGAACGGAAACAAAATACGTACACCTGAAATTTAGAAATACAGTTAAAACTTTGAAAATTGCTTTAATTTATAGTCCCAGTGGGAGAATGTGACAGCATATTTTATTGTTTGTTCTTTTCTGAAATTCTGTATCCAGTATAAAACACTACACTTCCCTCTGTGTTAGGAGTATGCATGTCTACACAGGAATATTTTCTGGAGAACTTCTGATGAAGCATATTTTAACATACAGTCTTACTAAAAGTTACATATATGTACTTTTCATTGAATAGTTGCAGAAAAATAATCAGTCTAAAAAAATATCTTAGTACAGGTAGTTTAAGACAGTTCTGGCAGAAGCACAAAAGCCTTCAGAGTGGGAATCATTGATCTTAATTAACTGTTTACCATGGAAAACACCTGCATCACCAACATTTCAGTTTTGCAAAAGTGCCTGTATTACAGAAACCTGTGGAACAAGCAGGGAGGAATTACTTAATTACTTAATATCTCTCCAAGTTTAAGTAATCAGGAAATTTTGGTGGGGGTGGGGGTGGGTAACTCCTTTCTTTAGCGTTAATCATTAAAGTCATGGAATTTCAAGTGATGAAAAATTTGACCACAATACCTGTCACCAGTCTGGATTTGCCCACTTCCCAAACAGGAATTATAAAAATAATAACTAATTTTAAAAAGTAGAAGACAAAACACAAAATCAAACCAAACCAACATTGAAGAAATAAGGCTGCTGCATATATATGTTGGAGTTGCATGTTTATTTGCTTACTACAGTAGTTTAAAAATAGTTTTCCAGTTAACATCTTTTCCACATAATGGAGATGTCAGGGTAGGTTTACAAGAGTGTGTAAATGGTCAGAAGTTGTTTATGTATCTCTGAACTGCTGAGATGAGCAGGAAGACCTGGGTTCAGCAAAACCCTTGGGGCTTTTTCCCGGAGAGAAACCAAGGCTTCCCTCTGGGTTGCTCGAAATGTATTCCAGATGAGTTCGACTGGGTTGGCTCTCCTCTGCCTGTCAAAGTCACTTTGCACAGTGCTGGTGAGGGGCTGGGGCATTGCTTCCAATCTCTAAGATTACTCTCAGGTTTGGAGTGGGAGTGAAGGCAGCCACTTTTGCAAGGAAACAGTAGATTCATAATGTAGAATGACCATAGTAACGTTGTCCAAAGCACATTCTCTCGAAGAACAAGGCTTTCAACATGCCCCACCCCGCGCCCAACACACCACAAATTGATCCTTGTACCTATTTTACCGCAACTGTTCCTTCTGACCTCCCCCGCCCCCGCCCCATTCCAACCTGAAAGCACGTTGCATGGGTGAGACTTCAGGTCTGTAACGCAGCCTGTCTAGCCAATGTCTTCCACCTAAGGGCAGGCAGGAAAAGGCTCCCAAAGCCCCCTCTTCTGGCTTAAGTTCAGTGCCACCCGCCCACCCGCATTCCACGGTTCAGCAATTTTCAGCCCAGACGCAGAAACATTTGTTTCCCTGGCCAGGGCGCCTTAACGATTCCCCGAATTCCGCGTCTCCCGGAGGCCAGAGGTTTGAGTACCGAGGCAGGTCGCGCCTCCTTGTGCCCCGATTCTCGGGTTGCAAAGGCAGGAGACATCGCCTTGGCATATCCCTGGCCGCTGAGCAGCACAACCTCTACGTCCCTGCACGAGCATCTGGTTGATCATTTCCTCTGGCCTGAGGATCAGGCGAGGTGCCCTTTCCTAGTTTCACGCGTGGGGACCTGGAGCTGCCTCCTCCCGGCAAGGCCAGGCAGGTGCTGCGCCCAGCGTCGCCTCCTTGGCCGCGCACTGAGCATGCCCGGCTCCGCTGCGCGCGGACTCCCGGCCTCCCCGCGCCTCTCCCCCTCCCCGCGCATCTCCCGCCCCCACTGCCCCGCCCGTGCCTTTCCCCCTCCCCACGCGTTTCCCCCTCCCCGCGGCTGAGGAGCCAGCAGCCAGAACTCCGGCGCGCCAGGTTTTTCCAGCCACCGCAAGCGCCAAGAGGGAGGGGAAAGACGCACCAGACAGAGCACTGGGTTCAACACCAGGATTGGTTGCAAGTAGGGAGCTTTCGCCACTACACCGGGCCCCTCGGACTGTGCCGGCGCCGCACTGGAGGCTCCCGCCAGCCCAGCGCCCAGGTGCTGAGGTGAGTGAGGCGCGAGCTGTCCGGGTCCCGGTCCGGCTCCTGCGTGGGCGCGCGATGCCCCGGGGACCAGGCTCGCGGATATGGGGGAAAGGGCAGGGTCCTCGCAGGCTGCCTGAAGGACAGGGGTGCTTCCCATGGCTTTCACTCCTGCAGGGCTGGACAGCGTCTATGGGGCCGTACAGCTCAGAGCCGGACAGCCCTGCAGGGTCCGGCCAGCGGGAGCTGAACGCTTGAGCCCAGGAGGAGTCAGGGCCCCGACGACGCCACCGTCACCCCACAGCGACCCTTCCTCTCCTTCTTAGTCAGAAAATAAGTTTGTTGCGCTGCGAGGCAGCCACAAAACAAGGAACCCAGAGCTCAGAATGCTTCGGGGACCCCTAATATCAGCTCCTCCAACTGGTTCAGGCTACTGCCCCCTCTCCGTGCGTCCTCGCCTCTGGCGCCCGGTTCTTGGCGGGGGTTTTCTGATAGCCCAGTTAGAGCCCACAGCAGAGGAAGCCGAAGTTGGGCTGGGGTTTGAAGGGACTTGGGACTAAGGGAACAGGAGCCCGTATCCGTGATGGAAGGGGCCGTGTGGAAACAGACATGGATTTTGGAAGCACCCACTGTGTGCCAGGCTGGGCGCTAAGCGCTGGGGCTACGGCGGTGAGCGACATAGACCAGGTGCCTGCACTTATGGAAGGTACTTGGCTTCCCCAGTCTCTGCCAGGGGAGCTTGTTGGGTGGCATTCGTTCTAACAACTTCTGGGGTATTTCCAGTTTCTTTTGAGAGGCAAGGCAGCAGTCTCCTCTCCTCCCCGGACCCAGACAGCAGCGAGCTGTGCACCAGGCGCCCCACAGACACCAATCCACTCGCGCTCCTTCTGGAACGGAGGGCTCAAAATCTTCGTGCATTTTCTCTCTTGTGCTTCGTGTATATATTTTACTATTTATGAAAGGTGTGGAGGTGAGGGTAGGAGGAGTGGGCTCCTGAATCTCTGTGAACCAGCCAGAAAGTCTGCTGCATGAATACATTTTGCAGCACAGCGGGGCGCTCCTACGAGGAGGCGGCTTCGCGCGTCGGGAAGATTGAGACGGTTGCTTGCTGGCCAGGGTCTCCAGATCTGGTGCGAAAAGGCTTGCGGAGGTTATGTAGGGAGAATCAATGTGACTGAGCACCTTGGATGCGTGGTCTGCGTGGAGGAAAGTGGGCCGGATCTTGAGGTGTGTTGGAAGTTTATTTGCAAGGAGGAGTTCCTGAAAGGAATGTTCGTGGAACTTTTCTAGTTTTCCTGCTGGAATCAACATAGGGGCGGGGACATGTTTGTCAGAATCACAGTGTCATTTAATTGCATGGGAAGCTCTTGCAGTTTACTGTAGTGGGAGCTGGATATTTCAAGGAGTAACGCCTCATAACTGAGTCGATTGGACACCTACACAAGATAATTTGGAACGTGCTTGTATTGTTGCATTTTGAAGTTTGTGGTTTATGTCCTTTAGGGTGTGGGGTAAGAGTGTAAAGACATGCCAAAAGGTCCACACAATAGCGTTCCCAAGTCCGGCTAAAAGCAGGTTTGTTCTCTCTTTCTCTGTCTCTACCCAAGAGGGTGAAAAAGAACAGTGTGTCATGAAGACAGGCACCTTGAGGTGATTTTGGTGGCATTCATAAGAAAATTCGTATGTTACCCATGAGTTTATTCTTGCAATCTTCATCTTGATTTCTTTAAAGGTTTTGTGGTAATCTCTGCAATGGGTCACAGCAATAGGTAAGATTGCAAAGGATCAAAAACAAGTTTCATGAGAATATTATTTTTGCTACCTTATAAAATAGATATTGATTTGTTTGTTTAAGCTGGCTTCAACTGCTCTGTCTTGTTGAGGAGAGATCATGACGATAAACCTCATTATTTTTCCATCTGAAACCAGGGAGGTAGCTGGCAAGTGTGGAAAAACTGACCTTTTCAATTGAAGGCTAAGAGTCTAAGAAAAGTGACTTGTTTAAAGCTGCATGTCAGAACCAATGTAAGTTTCAACAGAGGTAGATTTTCTTACTTGCAGTTTTTTGGACAAAACTTTTCAGTTTCTTTGAGTCGTAAAACTTTTCAAGTCAGTTGGAAGTTGATTCAGTACCTTTTTCCATAGTCATTTCATATTGGCAGGTAATTAAGAGTGATTAGAGAACTAACCTTTTAAATGCTGTTGGATTTTTTTATCGTTTACTTATTTTACCTACTTCTCTCTCCTTTTTGTTCAAAAGTAGGTCTTCTGATTTCTTTTCTGCCCTAAGGACTAAATCTTTTGGCTGCAATTTTTCTTTGAAATGTACACAGGGCATCCACTAGTTCAGTTTAGGTCTTAAAAAAATAAAAGCAACCTGACTGTTTTAAACTCCTCAGCAGAAAATTCCTTTGTATAGTACTGATTTTCTACAGGTTTGTCTGATTAAGATTTTAACTTGTCGGTTTTTCTTTGTTATATTTGAAGACAGACAATAATACATTAACTTCAATCTCTCTTAAAAAATAAATCTTTTGTAAAAACTTGCTTTTATATTATTTTAGTTTAATGAATTTCCTATGATAGGCAGGAGGATGTCTCTACACTCAGACTTTTTTGTTCCTTTTTGTTTTTTTCCCTATAATGCTATGTTTTTAGTCTAGTGGAGGAGGCAAGGAAGCAGGATTTACTGCCTAGATGTATTGATCTTCAATTATTACTATTATCAGAAGTAATCTGACAACATATCAATAAAATGTATTTATAAATGGAAGACATGCTGTTATATGATGCACGACTTATAAAACCACACAGAAAAAGAAACAAAAAAAGGATGAATAAAGCAAAAATTATGAAACAGAAGTTCTCATGCTGTTAAGTATCCCAGTGGATCATTTTGCACAGCCCCCTGGGGTGTATATCACACTTTAAAGATCACTGCTGGTTTGAGATTTTTTTAAATCTTTTTCTCCTTCTCTGCTCTGCTGTTCATTATCTCTGATACTCTAGCCAGTTGTAAAACTGCTACACTTTGATATCTCCTATAACAAATAGATTAAGCACAATTGTTTTCCTGTCATGGACTCATATGTGGCTGGAATGAGGTATAAGGGATGAATGTGTTTGGGAGGTGTCATCTTAGATCTCCCAAAGTAGATATATAGGTGCATTTTTAAAAAATGGAATTTTAGTGTAAAGACGAAAGTATCAATAGTCAGGAAGTGAAGAATCCAAGGAGTAAATAAGGAAGGTTAGGAAAGACCCTTTCCACATCACAATGTTATGTGGAAGCTGGCAATTTCATAAACTTTGAAGCAAATTAACCTGGATCCAAATCTGCCTCCATCATTTATTACATTTACAGCATTGGGCAATATGGTTCCTTAACTTCTGTGAGCCTTAGTTTCCTTAGCTGTAAAATTGGGATAACATCTACTTCAAGGCATCATGATAGGGATTAAATATGAGAGCATGAGTCAACATGGGTCAAGAGCTTGGCTCTATTAGACTGGCTCTTTAACAGCTATAACAGATCCAAAAAGGATACTGCCCTAGATGTGAAATTTATTTATTTCTTGGTTGTGTGAAGTCCCACAATGGGTGATCATGGCAGTACTCCTTCAAAGTGTTTCAGAGACCCAGCCTTCATCTGTTCTGTGTCCTTGCCATCTTCAGCAGGGTCACGGTACTTACTTGCACCAAGCCATTGGAAAGAGGAAAACAGGAGGATGTTAATTGCCCAGAACTGGAATGAGTGAATATTAGTTTTCCTTGCATTCTGCTTGTCAGAACTCAGTTCCATGTGGGTGTATGTTGCTATAAAGGAGGCTGGGAAATGTAGTTTAGAAGTGTTATCCGGGAAGGAGAAGAAATGATTGGGGGAACAGCTAGCATTCTCTGACATTTTATTACTATACATGGTATTTCTTCTATGTTTAATAACTGATACTTCCCTTTCTTCTCTTACCCCTTGTTTTTTCTTTTCTAGTAGAAAAACTGGAATGGATACAATAAATAATAATAGAAGCAGTTAATACATTCATAGTTAAAGCACTGTGCCCTACTTTGCCCTTCTATTATTATCTCTATTGTATAGATGAGGAAATGATGAAAACTAGGCATAGATAAATTATTTGTTCAACATAGTAAGTAGCAGAGCTGGGATCTGAACCAGGTTCTCTCTCTCCAGAATTGATTTTTTAAACAGTTTTTTTTTTACTTTGTCTCATTTTTTTCTTATTTAAGCCAGTGGACAGCTTTTTCCTTTTGCATATATATATATATATATATACACATACACACATATATAATATAAAGTTGCCAGGGGAATTTTTTTGAATGCTAAAGTGGGAAAAAAAGATCTACTCCAAAACATACTGGAATGGAATTAGATATGATACAGCTTTATCTTGAATACCTACCGGGATCAGGAGCAGATATTTAAAGTAACTCCCCCTTGCCTACACACCCTTTACCACTACAACTGCTCCTTCATTTCTGATAAACAATTGTCAGGGTCTATGCCTTGAATTAAATTATAACCTTCCTCTCAAGATTCTATTGTGGGAATCCTGTACTACCACTTTCATGCTTCAATATGTGAGGATAAATTCCTCTTCACTTCTCAGCAGAAACAAATATCTTCCCTGGTAGGTTTTCCGTTAAAATAGTCTGTGCTAACTTCTGATCAAAGGTATTGCTCTTTATCAATGTACCCAACCTCCGAGAAAGGAAACCCTCTTCTTTTTCTATGAACTTTGCAAAACTATTTTTTCCAGTATTTCGTGTATGACTAATGGGCCTGTGTATAGACCCCAGGTACCCACTAAAAGAAAATGGTCCCTCTCGTTCTCATCCAATTGTCTTGTCCCATTTCCATTAGAGAATCTGCCTCATCTTATGTTTCCTATGTATTTGTCTTTTGTAAAAATGCCTGTTACAGTTTTGGTCCCCAATGGCTGCAGTGGGTAGTAGTCAATAGTAAGAGTATACTTTTTGCTAAGATAATTATTGTTCCAACATTAGAGACCCCATTTTTTTCTCTTGTTCAGTTTATATTTGCTGCATCTTCACAATTGGTTAATAATATATATATCTCCTCACCATGTAGGTAGGCATAGATACTGTATACTTACCAGTCACTTTTCCCAGAAACCCCTGTTCATTTCCCCTCGACTTTCCCTGAGCCTCATAGTCTGAGAAATTTGCTCTTTTTCCTGAATTTTTCTTTCTTCCAGTTTTTCTCACTTCTGCGCCATTTATGTCTACTTGAGTATGTGTGTGTATGTGTGTGTGTATGTGTGTGTTTCAAGCCCATTCTTATGAATTACTGGGGTTGGAGGGCTGGAGAGGTTTTAACACACTTACTGTCATGTTTTTAGCCATATTCCACAGGACCTTGTAACAGGCTAGCATTAGCTGCTGTAATAGGTAAGCTCTTAATATTCAGTGACTTATTTTAACTTTTTACTTCTTGCTCATGTGTGGTAGTTCAGAACTCATAGAATAGGTCCTGATTGAGTGGCTGTCTATGGATCATTAGGAAATCAGGTTCCTTAGAGTTTTGTAACTTGTCCTTCTTTAAGTACCTGGTATACTCATCATTCAGCCAAGATACAGGGTGTGAGGAGATAAATAATCCAGAGAAGTCTCATTGGAGGTTGTTGCAGGCACAGTCTGAGAGTGGTTATCATGACTTCTGCCCACATTCCCTGGGATGGACCTCAGTCACTTAGACATCCTTTGCTGCAAGGGAAGCTGAGAAGTGGCATCTAGCTGAGTACCTGGGGGAGAAGGGTGAAAGGAAAACAGCTTTGGTAAATAACTAGCTAGTCTTTGTGACAGATTTTCAATGAAAGCATGTGAGACAATCAGCTAATTCTCTAGGTATGGGGAAAAGAGAGCATGGATTTTGGTTATTTACCTAATAAAGGCCCATTCCCTTTCTTCCTTTGAATTTTGACCTCTATTACTATTTCATTCTTAGTGTAGTTGGTCTGGGTGGGATTCCATTTCCTAGTTAAGGATTGGAGCATGAAAACCAGGTCTTGTGAGGAAGAGCATTGACTCTTTCTGTCCACAGTGATTGCTTCCAGAACAGAACAGGCATGGCCCCAGTGAGAACCAGTGCAGTGAGATGCTTTGATTTTTCTCAGTGGCTCTAGTTGGGCTCCATGCATGCCCTTGAACTAATTCCTATAGATAAGGAGATTAGAACCAGGGAACATGAGGGCCTGCTACTGCTGCAGTTGTCTTACCACCAAAGAGAGAACCTAGAGCTGCTGGGGTCACCACATATTATTTGAGAATGAAGCCAACGGAATAGTAGCAAGGGGCATGATGGAGAAAAACCAGCTTCTCTTTCATCATTTGAGCCCATTAATCCAGCTGTGCGTAAAGTTAGTTAACTTGATATATTAATCCATTCTCACACTGCTGTAAATAACTGCCTGAGACTGGGTAATTTATAAAGGAAAGAGGTTCAATTTACTCAGTTCCACATGGCCTCAGGTGGAAGGCATAACAGAAGCAAAGGCATGTCTTACATGGCAGCAGGCAAGAGACAGTGAAAGAGAAAAAGCCCCTTATAAAACCATTAGATCTCATGAGAACTCACCCACTATCATGAGAACAGCATGGGGGAAACTGCTCCCATGATCCAATCTCCTCCCACCAGGTCCCACCTTTGACACTTGAGGATTATGGGAATTACAATTTGATAGATGAGATTTAGGTGGAGACACAGAGCCAAACCATATCATTCTGCCCCTTGCCCCTCCCAAATATCATGTCTTTTCACATTTCAAAACTAATGCCTTCCCAACAGTCCCCCAGAATCTTAACTCATTTCAGCATTAACTCAAAAGTACACAGTCCCAAGTCTTATCTGAAAAAAGGCAAGTCCCTTCTGCCTATGAGCCTGCAAAATAAAAAACAAGTTAGTTCCTTCAAAGACACAGTGTGGATACAGACATTGGGTAAATTTTCCTGTTCGAAATAGGAGAAAATGGCTAAAACAAAGGGGCTACAGGCCCCATGCCGGTCCGAAACCAGGCGGGCAGTTACATCTTAAAGCTCTAAAACTGACTCCATGTCCGAAGTTCAGGTCACACAGATGCAGGAGGTGGGCTCTCACCATCTTGAGCAGTTCTGCCCCTGCGGTTTTGCAGGCTATAACCCCCCTCCCGGCTGCTTTCATTGCTGGAGTTGAGTGTCTGTGGCTTTTCTAGGTGCACAGTGCAAGCTGTCAGTGGATCTACCATTCTGGGGTCTAGAGGACCATAGCCCTCTTCTCACAGCTCCACTAGGCAGTGCCCTAGTGGGGACTCTGTGTGGGGACTCCAACCCCCATTTCCCTTTTGCACTGCCCTAACAGGGGTTCTCCATGAGGGCTCTGCCCCTGCAGCACACCTCTGCCTGGACATCCAGGCATTTCCATACATCTGCTGAAATCTAGGCAGAGGTTCCCAAACCTTAATTTTTGTCTTCTGCACACACACAGGACCAACACCATGTGGAAGCTGCCACGGTTTGGGGCTTATACCCTCTGAAGCAACCGCCTCAGCTATACCTTGGCCCCTTTTAGCCATAGCTGGAGTGGCTGGCACGCAGGGCACCAATTCCCTAGGCTGTACATAGCAGGGGAACTGGTGCCCTACCTAAGAAATGATTTTTCCCTCCTAGAACTTCGGGCCTGTGATGGGAGGGGCTACTACCAAAATCTCTGTCATGCCCTGGAGACATTTACCCTGTTGTCCTGGCTCCTCATTACTTCTGCAAATTTCTGCAGCTGGCTTGAATTTCTCTTCAGAAAATGGGTTTTTATCTTCTACAGCATCATCAGGCTGCAAATATTTCAAATTTTTATGCCCTGCTTCCCTTTTAAACATGAGTTTCAATTTCAGATCATCACACTCAAGTTCAAACTTCCACAGATCTCTATGGCATGGGCAGAATTCTGCTAGTCTCTTCCTAAAGCATAGGAAGAGTGACCTTTGCCTCAGTTCTCAATAAGTTCCTCATCTCCATCTGGTCTGGACTTCATTGTCCAAATCATCATTAGCATTTTGGTCAAAACTATTCAACAATTCTCTGGGAAGTTCCAGACTTTCCCACATCTTTCTGTCTTCTTCTGAGTCCTCCAAGTCTCTAGTAAGTTTTAAACTTTCTGACATCTTTCTGTTTTCTTCTGAGCCCTCCAAATGTTCCAGTTCTGTTACCCAGTTACAAAGTTGCTTCCACATTTTGGGGTTATCTTTATAGCAGCATCCCACTCTCTGTGGTGCCAACTTACAGCATTAGGCCATTCTCACATTGTTATAAAGAATTGCCTGAGACTAATTTATAAAGGAAAGAGGTTTAATGGACTCATAGTTCTGCATGACTTGGGAGGCCTCAGGAAACTTAAAATCATGGCAGAAGGTGAAAGAGAAGCAAAGGTGTGTCTCACATGGCAGCAAAGAGCGAATGAACAAAGGAGGAGGAGCCCTTTATAAAACCATCAGATCTCGTAAGAATCATTCACTATCACAAAAATAGCATGGGGGAATGGCTCGCATGATCCAGTCACCTCCTGTCAGGTCCCACTCTTAACACTTGGGAATTACAGGGATTGCAATTTGGGATACGATTTGGGTGGGAACACAGAGCCAAACTATATCACTTGATGATTTTGCAACTTTTCAGATACATATATTACCCTTTGATGTAAGCTGATTTGGGTTGGATTTTTATTACTTGAAATGAATACTGACTTATTAGACCAAGCAAAACAAACAAATAAAACCCCCTACTCCCATCCTTATCCAGGAAGGAATGCTGGATAAGGATGGGAGTGGGGGTTTTATTTGTTTGTTTGTTTTCCTGTGCTCATCTTATGTCACTTTGGTTGTATGCCTAACAGTTCAACTCCCTTGAAATACATCCAACTGCCAGTCAAGAACCATTTGGCATACCCCTACCCAGGCACATAGTTCTCACTAAATCATGAACCCAAAGCTGTCGTTCTTCTCAAAGCTTACCTCTCCTTACAGAGTTAGGAGAGGTGAAATCACATCCTCAGGATTAATTCCCGCTTCCAAGATTGCCTGTGGTCCCTCCTGGGTAATGCTTTCCTTTCCAGCATCATGTTCCTTTCCTCCCTCAGGCCTGCAGGCTAATTGTACCAATCTAGTCACCCATTCTGGAAGTTGTCATGTGACTTTTCTTCATGACTCTGTTTACATTGCCTCTCTCTTTGCTCCCTCCTGCTTCCTTTTCTACTGTTGATTACAGTTTGCACAATGCTCAATGCAAATGTCATTCTGTTAAGCTCTTTCAATACTACTGAGGCATAAAGAATGGCTTCGTCCTCTGTACATACTCACATTGTACTTGTTTCCATGCCACTGATACAATATCTGTCATGAGAACGACCATCTTTCTTGCTTTTCCCAGAACAGAGGAGTTCCCAGGATGTTGGACATTCATTTTTAAAACCAGGAAAGTCCTGATTAAGCCAGGACAAATTTGTTGTCTTGCCTTCTACATTGTAATAGCTCTCATTTCACATGACATTCAGTACAATGGGAGTTCCTTGAGACAGTGGATAACAGCTTGAAATTTGGAGACAAAATTCTTGCCAATCCTAGATCCATTTTGTACTAGTTGTGTGATTGTGAGCAAGTTACCTAACTTTTCAAAGTTTCAGTTTCATCAGCTTTTAGTGCAATAATATGTATTTTGTAGGGTTTTAAGACAATTAAAAGGCATCATAAATTAAATCACTTAGTTTAGTGATGTGAACATCTATAACATTGTCTGAGACACAAGAGTTTCATGAAGATTATGTAGAGTATGTGCGAAGTACAAGTGGTACAGTGCCCAAATCCTTGTAAGCATTCAGTACACAGTTTTGGTTATTGATTGTTGTTATTCACCTTTAAGTATCTCTTGCCCAAAACATAGTAGATGCCAAAAATACAATTACACTCAGAAAATACATGCTTACGGAGAATAAGCAGTTACTCAGAGTTTGTGATAAGTAGAGCAAGCAAGCCAGTGAGAGTGATTAGGAAATGTTTGTGATAATTATTTGGTCTTTGAAACTTGAAAAAGCTGGAATTGACTGCAGGATTAGTTTCTTTTTAGAAACAGTTTGATTTTTCTTCTTTATTTAAGCCAGAATCAACAATTTTCATAGTTTGGAAAGAGAAATTATTCTCCATGTTTGGGCAGAGTCAGTATCAGTGCATAACCCTAAAATGCATATTTTCCATATTTTCATTATTTTTATAAATTAAATAAAGTGGCACATTTAGGGGACCAAAATGCAAATACTTTGTCTTTCTTTTGGTTCATAAGAAAATGAGGGTTAGGGCAGTAGAATCACTACTCCATTATTAATCATTATTCCATAATGATCTTTAGTTTAAAAAAAACATACAATTTTTTTTGTTGTTTTTTTCTTAACCACAGTAACATATCCTCTCTACCTTTGGACTGAACTTTTGTATATAAAAATACTATGTGCCCTGTACACTTTTATTAATATAAATATTGCGTATCCATGTTGCCTATGCCTTTCAGGTTTGTCATAGAAATTTCCAGTGAGGACAGGTGTTGCATGTATGCTTATGCTGAGATGGGTCCAGTTTGAACAAGAAGACGATCAAACAAAACAATGATATGACTCAAATCTCCAAGTATGTTTTGTAAGACTTGATTCTAGGCACTTTGCCACCATTTTGAGTTGTGCAAATTTGTATTGTTATCTATATTATGATAGATCTTCAGCTATTAATTATAAATATGAATATTTTTGCTTTTAATCACTTAATTTGATTAGCTATTAGCTAGATATTGATTCTAGACTTCTTACAGATTAGTGAATTAACTTGGAGTCCAAGAACTATTTTTACTGTATTTAATTGGGTGAACTGGACAACTTTATAGAGGTAATGATTACTTAAGTCCCATATCTAATTCTTAGTAAAAAATTATAGTACAAACAAGGTCATCTAGAATTCTTGGATCTAAGTAATGGTAAATGGAGGTTTGTTTTTAATATAACAATAGCTTTTAAAAATGGAAACCCCTGTAAAATATATTCATTTCCTGCTTAAGCAGGTGGCTAAATATCATTTACTTCTTAATGACACGGGATTACCATGATAATCATAGTTTGTAGTTGAGTAGAGTATTGGCCTTGGAATCAGACAGACCTGGTTTGAATCTTTGTTTTGTCTCTTACCAGCTGTGTGATCTCAAACACATTCTTAATTTTTCCAAGTCAGTTTTTAAAATCTGTAAAGTGAAGTTGATCCTGCCTACCTTACAGGTAGGCCGTGAACATTAATGATACGCATTTAAGATTTTAGGACAGTGTGCATGGCATATGGTAAGCATTAGGTAAATAAGCCCTATACTAGAATCTTTACAACTTATACAGAACGTAGTATACTTAGATGTTTTATATATTTGTTGTTCATTGTTTCAACATTCTTTGCCACATTGCTGTGACACTGAGGGGTACAACAGAACCCCATCAAGTGCAGCTGAAATGTTGAGACTGACACTGATGGCCCCCGTCTGCTTTCTGCTGCCTTTCAGATTGTCATATTATAATCCTTTGCTTTGGTGAACTAGCCTTTTCTACTTGCTGTTTCCCACCATTTGTGAGCTGGAAAAATAAAATAGGCAAGCTGTTTAAACATTTCTAGTAAGAGTAAACAGGTTCAGAGTGAGACTGCTCAGGGCCCTGTTTCTCCCCTCCCTGCCTTTTTTTAGTGTGTGAGAGAATAATGGTTTGGATGTTTCACATCTATTCTCACTGTTCTCAGCTTTACCTTTCCCTACTTTCTGGCTGAGGTACTGAGAGGTAAGATGTCACTTATGCTATAGCAGAAATAGAAAATAACCTGCTTTGATAATATTGTGACATGTATTTGTAATATACTTTGCAGCAGCATGGTGTTTGTGTTTGTGAAAATTCCTGTGTTACAGTGTGGAATGCTGGCTATCTTACCTGTAGTACAATAAACTTCATTCAAAAGCCTGTGCTCAGAATACAACATGGTCTTTACTATATAAAGAGGAATTTTTTCTGTCCTTTTCAGCACATTTCAAGGTCTTGCCAGTTATTCGAATCTAACTTAAAATTCTTAGTATTCTCCCTTCCTTTTCTTTTTTAAACCCAGTGATCAGAATTCCCAAAACCATAACAATTCTGGATACTATTAAGGTGGCTGTAATGTGTGTATATGCACTGTGAGGTCATTGAGAATTCGTAGTTGTATTAATTCTACTCAATTCTTGTATTAATTGTAATTCACCAGTATATTGTTGTTTATAGTAGGTGGTATAAGTGAAATTAATAGTTTTCTTTTAAATATTACTATTTTTAGAGAAGAACCTTTCCTTGTCCTTCTAAACTAATGAATTTTTACAAATTTTTGTAGGTTTCTTATAATGTGGCTACTTAAATCAACATATTAAGGTAAACTCTTAAGAAAAGAAACATAATGTACTGCCCCAAATAATGAATGCCATGTTTTAGGTTGTTATTTAGTCTCTACAGCTGGAAAACACTATTTTATGTGATGTATAGGAAAGGCTGGAGGCAGACTTGGTGATTCAGAATGACTCAGTGATTCATATCCTGTCTCCACTACTTATATATTTAGTATATACAAATATATATTAATGTTAGTATGTAACATTAGACCAAGTCATTTAACCTCTTTTAGCTTCATTTTTCTGCTAGATATAATGGAGCAATTCCTGTAGGGTTGTGAAAACTAAAGTGACTTAATTGTATATACACATAGCCTTGTGCCAGACATGTAATTAGACCATCCCTAAAATTCTGTTTATCATTATGATTTTACCCTTTCAATGTATTTTTTTCAATATGACACTTGCATTGTACATGAAATATGTGGATGTTATGATTTACAAACTTGAAATTTCATTCTTTTAAAATACTCTGTAAAGTGATTTATGTTTGCTCCTGTGCCTTTATCTAAAGGATAGACAATGCAGTCTCCACTCTCTGTGTAGAGACAGAGGAAGGCAACATTTCCATAGTGCGTTGTTTTATGGTTGACTATTACTACAAGCCACTGTATCAGAACTGAGATGAGATTAGCACTACTTGAGATTTCATTTTGGAGAAATGGTTTTGGCTATGGTCAAGAATCTTATTTATTAGAAAGAATGAATTACTGAATAGTCTCTCATCTGTATTCTTTCTACTTCAGCTGTAGCCCATCTTGCCATCTTGTAAAAGAAATGCTGACATGTGACAGAGGAGAAATATAAAAATGTTTCCAGTTTCTTTCAGTCAAATGTGATTGAAATTTTATAAAAGATTTATACATTTTTTTTTTTTGTAATACTGACAGTACTGGGAAATGAATTTCTGTTTACTCTGGAAAATAGCAGTCACTTTATAGGTGCTTTGAATTATAAAACTTAGAAAGCATAACAATAATGACTGGCATATTAACATGTAAGAAGAAGTTTTACATCTCTGAAGAGAAACTAATTAATGTTATTTTACTTCCTATGTGTTTTTAATGGCCTTTCAAAAATGAAACATTGGTAGTAAGTTTGTTTTGAATGTTTTTCTATTTTATCTTTGTATGTTGGTTTACTATCTATTGTATGGGATTCAAAGAATGTTTATATCAAAAACTGTTTTGTTTAGAGCTTGTCATTAAACCTCATTACTTAGATGTCTTAATTACTTTTATATGTTTCTTTCTGTATTTCTAACACATACAATGAGAAGTTACTGTTTTCCATTGTGGTTTACATTTTCTCTCCTGGTAAGTTACTAAGCTAACTCACATCAGGATCTTAATTCCTAGGGAGAGAGAGAGAACCCCATCCATTTATGTGTATATTATAGAATCTGATTATGGCTTCGTTATGGAAATTGGCCTGACTGCAGGCTGATAATAATTCATGCCCTAGTATTCTTCCCTATTAGACAATTTCCAAGATGCATTCTTTACTATAGTTTCTAAGTAATTCTTCTGAGCACCAGATCAAGTATTCACGAAAGGCCTAAAATATATACTTTCAATGGAAAGGTTAGTAGAAATTCAGTGAATTCTGCTTTCGTAGGCTTTTAGATATTAAAAAGAGCTATAGAAATATAATTACACTGATCACTGCTCTCATTTGCCTGAATTACCAGGGTTAAGCAACTGAAGTTGGTGGAAGGGCTGTTTTCCTTATATCTAAATAGAATATAATAAATTGTCCATCAATAGGGACTATTTGAGTTTGATATTGATCTCTGATATTATGTATGCTGCATTTCATTGATTAAAAGGATGCATTCTAGTTGCATCTAGATATACAGTTTAAGTACATGATTTATAGTTCAGAATAGAGTATCATTTATATAAGAAATTTGCCCATGGCCTTCATGTAATTGTAGTCCATTGATTGGCATCTCCTAGGCACTTGTGAGAAATGCAGAACTGTTTTCCTCACTCAGATGTACTGTATCAGAATTTTCATTTTATCAGTTGATTTTTACTAAAGATTGACAGACATTGATTTGAACTGTATTCTTAACTAACTGAAACAACTGGTTCCCTGCTACTAGGCCTAAATGTCAAGCATGTACACAACCTGCTTAATTATATAGTAAGGTCCCGATACTATAGGACGAAGGATACATACAGTTGAGTTTGGTCAAATGATGATCAGAGTCTATATGGTTTAAGATACAGACACACAGATTTTCAAAAAATAAAAGATAGAATATAGTCAATATGAATTGAATAGATAATGCTTTGAAAATCATTGGAGGGAGGCCTTATCATTTGTGAAAACATTTTGTCATCACTTTTTGCTTGAAGCCCTTAGTGGTGAAATAACTCAAAGCATTCTTCCTTATGCTGAAGACTGAGAATCCCAAGTATCAATTTACCATCCTACTCGTCAGTGTGATTGGTCAGCCTTTCATGAGTTCCTACATAGTCGTTTAAAGATAGACTTCCAGCATATACATGTGAAAAGGCATGTTACTTGTAGTTTCAAGGATCTTTTTGCTTGGTGTAAAAAGAAAACTCAAAATTGCAGTGTAGATGTGGAATGTACTGGTGGTAGTTGCATTGAGATGATGGGAAAGAATTGATAATTAAGATAAAGTGGAAAGATGAGCAGAGTTTTCAGATTAGGTTTGGAAAGAACACTTTAGAAAGAGGGTGACCAGGTGGTGGCTCACACCTGTGATCTCAGCACTTTGTGAGGCCAAGGTGGGCGGATCACCTGAGCTCAAGAGTTTCAGAATAGCTTGATCAACATGGCAAAACTCTGTCTCAACAACAGCAAAAAAATACAAAAATCCAGCCAGCATGTTGGTGTACACCTGGAGTCCCAGCTGCTTGGGAGGCCAAGATGGGAGGATCACTTGAGCTAGGGAAGTTGAGGCTGCAGTGTGCTGTGATCCTGCCACGACACTCCAGTCTGGATGACAGAGCAAGACCCTGTCTCAAAAAATAAATAAATAAAATTAAGAAAGAGGGCATGGTATGTACAATAGCCATGGAGTTATGAGGAAAAATGGCAAGTTCAGAGAATGGCAAAGGGGTGAGCGGACCCTAAGGGTGTGGGAGGGTGTCAGTAGGGCCTTCATTTACACAGTTTCATAGACTAGAATGTGAATGCTATCCCCAGAGTTGGATGGCCAACAAGCAATGACTGTGATTGTTGCGTCATGGCATTGTCCAAAGTAGCATCTCTAGCAGATGGGACAGATTGGGGACTATGAGGAAATTGGGAAATATTCTTCATGCTGTAGAAAGCCACTGCAAGATTTTAGGGGACTGGGGTGACATCAGATTGCTAACTTTGAAGGATCTGCCTGAATTCAATATAGATAGCTGAATGATGGATTGGGGGTGGTATGTGGAGTGACATCCCTAACTTGTCTAAGCTTTGAGATGTATGCCTGACCTATGATTAGTTATTTCCTGTTATGACTGATGTCAAATATGGAGGAAGACAGTAAACTGAGTATGAAAATGCATTTGCATTTTATATATAAAGTATTTATTCTTGCTTAATATATTTCATAATTCTAGTATGCAAAGGGATTAACAAGTAATTTGTGGCTTAAATTAGAGAACCAAGAAAATAAGCAAAAATCAAAGGTTATTATGTATATAATGAAAAAAACTCACAGTGTAATTGAGTGCTTTTATATTATAATTTGAGAAGACATTTCATGTAGGTTGTAGGTTTCCAAATGGACAATGTCAGTTGAATACAAGGCACTCTTTTTTTTCTCCATTTAAAAACATTTGGATGTTTTATGTGGCAGAGGTTTATATGACAAGATATACAGTGCTTATCTGCTGTCCAGTATATTTTCTGGCTTCATTCCATGTTTCTCTCTTGTGATTGAGGTTCATTCCTTTGCTAATAACATCTGCTGTCCTTAGACATTATTAAAGAAAATTTAATGTTGTTTGACAACATTTCAAGTACTAGTCATTGATATTGTAGTGGACATTTTTTTTAAAATCACAAGAACACATTTCCTTTTCTGACAGCAAAACTTCTTCTACTGTTTGCAGTCTTGTTGGATGACGAAACCTCAGCCCACCTGCCTAATAGCAAATGGACCGTGAGTCCTCTCTGATGAGCCTTCAGCCACGCTCTTCTCATTGCTCCAATACATCATGCAGGCATGCGACCTAAGTTGCAATGATCAGACCCTCTCCTCATATGTACAATCTTGGGCTCAGTAACATAAGATGAAGAAATGGTTAGTAGATTAATGCTTGCTACTGTGTCAGTGTTGTGGCCCCACTCAACATGGTATGTGCTCAGATATTAATGATATCTCTACTGGGAGTTTTTGGAGCTGCTTGGTCCTCTAGTTCTCCCTTCTATGCCATGAGCTCTCCATATCCTTTTGATTGCCTCCTTTTGCTTAGGTTTCCAGAGTTGGTTATTCTTGCTTGCAACCAAAGAACTATAAAGGGAAATGGAGGTTCTTCCAGGTAACCATGTTTATCCTCTTATCTTTCTGTTAGGAACATCCACAGCACAAGACACACAAGTTACCTTTTCAAGGTGCTTTTTGAGGCCTGTCCAGGAATTTGGAAAACTCATCCTGTTAAACAGCCCATGGCATTTTACACAGTTTATAGTAGATACTCTTACCTTGGTATTCTGCAGAATACAGAAAGGCACCTGTAAATGTGGTGTCTAAATCCCTCTACATGGTTTTCAATTTTGGTGTATGGCTTTATTCCAAGGGAATTCTAACATTTCATACAACCACAGCTGCTATGTTACTTCCTTTAAAAGCTGTGCCTTCTCTGAATAATTCATATTGTCCAGTGCCTTCAGATTGTTTCATAAGATCAACACCTGAAAATTCCCTTCTTGTTCTAGCCAATACTTAACCCTTTTGCAAATGTATTTCTATAAATTGTTATCACAGTGAGAGTAGGCATTTAGCTTTTTGGGCCTAGCCTGTAAACTTGGTCTTACTAACTCTGAGAACCATGAGTCCTGGTATTTATGCAGTGAGGCTTAACTCTTTTCTACTTAACTCTTTTCTAAGGTGCTTTATAGTAACCTGCATGTCAAGCCTCTGAGTTTAACTTGGGCCTGGCATTCATAATTGAGTTGGACCTCAGTACTTATGATCTTCAACTCCTTTTCATACATAGTCATCACCACTAAACTCTTATTGAGCTAATGTTAGAAGAAAAGCTTTGCAGGAGGCCTGATGTGTAGTGTAAAGACCCATTCCTATCCTCAGCTTGGAAGTGGAGGAGGAGGGACATGTTTATGAGACTAAATATAAACTCTATGGGATAATTGCTATAAAATGTGATCCTCGGAAACACCTGGGAGCTTTGGAAGAAAATAAAAATTCACAGCCCCACTGTAGATATACTGAATCAGAGTCTCTGGGAATGAGTTTTAGGAAGCCGTAGTTGAATAAGCTCCCCATGTGATTCTGATGTTCAGCCAGGTTTGAGAGCTAAAGCATGTTCTGTGGAACACTAATTCTTCTAGGTAGATATAAATAGGATTCCCTTTAAAAATTTTCTTAACGGAAGTGAACTGAGGAAATTCAGGATTTCAGACAGGTTTTCTAACACTAGAATTCTTCAGAATCTTTATGTGCATTGTGAAATGCATTTTTCTAAAACTTACTTGACTGTGGAACAGTCTTCTTTCTCTATCCCCCATGCTAACTCCCTACCCAACACAAAGACTCTTTCTTAAACATCTAATGTTGTAGCTCTCAGCCCTGGCTGCTCATTAGAATAATCCAGTTAATTGATCTGGGGTTGGGGATGGGTTCTGTGTGAAAGAAACAAACTCAAAGTGCTTTTTCTTTTCTCTCACTCAAAAACAATCAATAGGGAAAATTTTTGTGACCAATTGTGTGGGGGTATACCCTACAGATCAAGCAAGCAATCCATTTTTCCATTGGACACTAACTGAGTGTCCTCTAACTCAATTCAGTGTTGATTTTCTCTACCTAGAGAGAGTCTCAGATCACAGAGGTTGAGGATTCAGTCCCGCAAGACTGTCCCCCACTTCCAATGCCAAAGGCAAGTCTCTGGTTGCCTATTTTACTAGCACTTCTAAAACAAATCAGCTATAAATTGGTGTTTCCAGAACCCCCTCTTTGGGTTCAAATAATTTGCTAGAGCTTCTCACAGAGCTCAGGGAAACATGCTAACTCGTGTATTATAAAGGATGTCACAAAGGATACAGATGAAGAGATTCATAGGGCGAGGTATTGAGGAAAGGGCCCGGAGGTTGCATGCCCTTTCTGAGCACAGTACCCACCAGGAACCTTTTGTGTTAAGCTGTCTGGAAGCACATCTGAACCCTGTCCCTCTGCATTTTTCTGGAAGCTTCAATATGTAGGTATGATTGATCAAAGTATTGGTCATTTGTGGTCAACTTAACCCTCAGTCCCTCTTCGCTTCCTGAAGGTTGTGGGAGGGGCCTGAAACTCCCAACCCTTTAATTATACCTTGGTCTTGCTGGTGAGGAGCCCTCATCATGAAGCTACCTAGTAGCTGACAGCCATTAATCTGCTAATTAGTGTACAAAAGATATCCTTTTGGAGATTCCAAGGATTTTAGGAATTTTATGTCAGAAAATATGGTGTAGAACAAATATATATATGTTTTACTACTTCACAGACTAATGGAATATTTTAAAATTTTCCAGGTGATTTTATTAGGCACACAGGGTTTAGAGCCGTAGATACAATGTAATATTCTTTGGAATACATTTTGGGTGATTTATTTATTTGACAATGTGTTCCACAACACCCAGATTTTTTTTATTGTTTCACATCTATCAGATGGTTTTACTCAACTTATATATATATGTCATCCTATTTTTAGAGTTTGTTTTTAAATATCTTTTTTTTCTCATTATAACAAAAACTTTTTCTTAGAAAAAATACCCCAGCCATTACAGATACTCTTAGATAAATATACATTGGTTGTCTAAGTGAATTTTAATCATAATGAGTAGTATTAATTGAACATTTACAATGTACCAAGGAAGTCACTAAATGTTTTTATTATATTATCTCATTTAAACCTATAATGATCCTATGAGCTAGATGCTGTGATGACCCCTGGGTCCCAAATGAGAGCGCTGAGAATCAGAGAAAGTAAGTAAGTAATTTGTCTCAGGTTATGCAGCTAATACATAGCAATACTGATATCATGTCAGATCCCAGGTATACCTGATTGTTAACTAAAGCTCTTAACCAGTTTGGAATCCTGGTTAAGACAGAGGCTTTTATGTTTAGTGATCAGTGTATGCTTAAAACCCATTAGTATGTACACATTACTTTCTGAAGTATATTTTATTGCAAGGAAGATGAATCTTTATAAATGATAGGGGTTTAGGAAAATATTCCAAATGTTAAGAACCATTTAAATTGGGAAGATTTTCAACCATGCATTTACATATGAATGTAAACAGAAGTTTTGTAGTTACAGTAGATTGGTAATTTGTGCATGTAAATTATATATTGCTCATTAATCTGAATGTATTTGAGTATTCCAAATTCACTGTTTATTTTTTTCCTACAGATAGGCTTCCAAATATTGCTAAGCTTCCAGAAAATATCAAGTTTGATAGATTTTTTTGGTTCTTCTGGCCAGAAATTTAAACAAAAAGAAAAGAATGATTTTTACTACTGGCAATAAAACTCAGTGAAGGGGATTTATGTACGGGTCCAAATGCATGCTTATTAGTCAGTCAGAACATAATGTTTCATTTTAAAAGTACATGCCTTTGCATCTTGTTATGACATTTAGAAAAAGTTTTTAGTTGCATGTCTTTCATTTTGCCGGAGAAGATAAATTGACTAATATGTAAATGGCATTACAGGGTCCAAGTGTGATGGTCAATTTTATATGTCAACGGGGCTAGGTCTGGATATTTGGTCAAACATGTCTGGATGATGCTGTGAAGATATTTTAAAGATGAGATTAACATTTAAATCAGTGGACTTCGAATAAAGCAGATCCTTAATGTGGGTGGGCCACGTTCAGTCAGCAGAGTGCCTTCAGAATAAAAACTGACCTCCCAGGAGAAAGAATTCTGCTAGCAGACTGCTTTTGGTCTCCAGCTGTGACATTAACTCCTCATTGCTTGTCCAGCCTGTTAACCTACCCTGCAGATTTTGCGCTTGCCAGCCTCCATAATCATGTGACCCAATTCCTTAAACTATCTCTTTCTTTCTGTCTCTCTCTCCATATGTACATTTAGTCCACCCTATTGGCTTTGTTTCTGAGGAGAACCCTGACAACGACACCAAGATTATTCTTCCTGTTTAAATAACATTCTCTAGCTGTTTTTAGAATGATTTTATTTGGATGTCCTTAGCCACAAAATTACTTTTAGACTTTTGCAGAGTGATGAGTGATGGATCGTACCAAATACTGCCATCTCCAGCACTACTGATATTTCTCCAGGCACTGGGCAATTTCACAGATGCCATGTAGAGTAAATGGGAACACACAAAGTTCAAAAATGGAGTTTGTTACTCCCTAGAAAGTTGTAGTGTTACAGGTTTCCAGGTGTAGCTTTTGTCTTCTAGTACAAGTAGGATAATTGAGAGAAATGGGAAAAGAATATCTTTCTAGAATCCATTTTTTTTCCATTTAACCTATGGATACCAAGTGCTACTAAGCTGTAGGACCAAAGTAGGTCCTACAGGTAGAAAAGAGAAATCAGACTTGGAACTTAACATCATAGAGCTTAGGGTTTGGTGGGGGTTACCTGAAAAGAGTACAACAATTAATTCTTAAAATAAAAATAAGTATAAACTGTATAGGGGCTCTGAAGGAGGAAGGAAGGTGCTGAAATGGAGCATAATGTAGGCAGGACTTAATGGAGGTTGCAGAGTCAAAGAAGGCTTCTTGGTAAATGTGAATTTCAAGACCTCCAAAGTTGAGATGAAGCTAGCCATACAATAACCAGGGAAGAAATTTCCAGGCAAAGAAGACAGCATGTCAGGGACAGTAGGCAAGTAAGAGCTTGACTCATAACCTCATTGTACAAACAATCAAGCTGTCATTGGTCAAGAAAGCCTTAGACTAAGCTGAGTGAAAGAGACTCTAAATAGAATGATATAGGAGAAATAACACTGGGAAAAAGAGGACAGTTTCGCTGGATTCTAGTTTGAGAGTATGTTAAAGTAGAAACATTAGTTTCACACTTAACTAGTTTTTAAATATGTTTAACTTTCATATTTAAACTATAACATGAGGCATTTAGGTAATAGATTTTGTTTTTGTTTGTTCTTTTTTGAGACAGAGTCTTGCTCTGTCACCCAGGTTGGAGTACAGTGGCATGATCTCAGCTCACTCTAAGCTGTGCCTCCTGGAATCAAGAAATACTCCTGTCTCAGCCTCCCAAATAGCTGGGATTACAGGTGCATGCCACCATGCCCAGCTGGTTTTTGTATTTTTAGTAGAGACTGGGTTTCAGGTTTCTTCATGTTGGCCAGGCTGGTCTTGAACTGCTGACCTTATGTGAGTCGCCCGCCTTGGCCTCCCGAAGTGCTGGGATTACAGGCATGAGTCACTGCACCTGGCCGATAAATGATTTTTTAAGTGTTTGTATGACTATCGTGAGTGTAGACTACTAGCTAAGGCTGACTCATCAATATTTGTCTAGAGATATTAAAACTTTGAATATTTTCTAAGTGAATTTTAATCATAATCAGTAATATTACTTGAACATTTACAATGTACCAAGGAAGTCACTAAATGTTTTCATTATATTATCTCATTTAAATCTATAATAATCCTATGGATTAGGTGCTGTGATGACCCGTTTGTCCTAGATGAGAAAACTAAGACTCAGAGAGAGTTAGTATGAGCCTTCTTATACTTTGGGAGGCTTTCTCTACATCTGAAGTCACTTGAAAGTCTACACTCCCTGATTTTGTGAATTTTAATGACTTCATTCCTCCCTCCTTTTCTTGCCTCCATTCTTCCTTTCTTCTCTCCCTTCTTCTCTGCTTTCCTTTTATTCCCTCCACCCCTTTCTTCCTTCCTTCCTTTTACCAAATGCTAGAAGTCAATAAAGCACTGCATATGGTGAATATATCATTTCAAGTATAAGAAGTTATATGCACGAGGACCCATGTCCTCCAGTCCTATAGAATTGTAAGTAGGTTACTATAGAACTTGTGCTGTATTTGGAACGTTTCACTGAAGAATATAAGCAAATGTCAAACTTGTAACTTGGCAGAGTTTCCATTTCACAGTCTGAGGAATTGGAGTGTACAAACCTCAGTCTGTATTGTTGAAATGAAGAGTTAAGGTAACTCTCCATGTAATCTGAAAGAAAAAATGTCTCCTCCTGCTCAAGAAGTAGGGTGTGATACCTTGATTACTTTGTACTGGTTACTAATGTTGTTTAATTTCCCTGGATAGTGTCTGAACTTTCCATTTCAGCTTGCCTTTGTAACCCTTTGTATTTTAAAATTATTTTTCTTTAAAGGTTATATGTCTATGAGTATGCATTTTAATAGTATGAAAGAGTACCTGGTCAAAACTGTTTGCCTTTTATCACTGTCTGCTAGCTCTTTTCCCTAGAGACAATGTTCCTATTATTTGTTTATCATTTCAGAGATCTTTATTGTTATATGGGCACATATAACTGAGTTTGTCAGTTAAAAAAATCTGAGTGCTTACTGTAAAAAATGATGACATGGAATATTTTGTCCTCACTTAAAGATGAATCTTAGATGTCAGTCTTCATTAATCTATACATAGCTAACCCTTCCCTGCCAAGAGTATTTATTCCCTTGTATGAAGGCCATGAATACTAGAACTTGCTCATAATAATTTATGTTCTTTACAGAATTTTGCTACGATAAACAATGTCTTTATAAATGTGTGATTATATCCATAGGATAAATTCCTGAGAGAGGAATTGGAATTTTTTTGGTAAAAAATAATGTACGTTATAAAACTTTTATAATTATTTCTAGATTGCCCTGCAAAGAAATTGTCATAATTTACATTCTCAAAACAAAATTGTCATAACCTTTGAGTTGATGCAGTAGCTCCTTGGCAATTAATAGATGTTCATTTTACAATCTGTCAACATTTGCAACTTTCACAAAGCCTCACAAGTGATCATGTTCCCAGGTAAAACAGGTTCTGTTATGTTAGGCATTCTTGTGCAAGATTTATGGTTGGCTGTTGTTCTCATCCTTTCCAGTCATAAGAGCTCATTGAATGTCTCAGTTCAAGGTTGCCATGTGATATTGGGTACTGTAGGTGAGACTTGGCATGACCAGACAGGCCATACTGATCTTTGAATTCACACAGAAAGTAGAAGCCAGAACAGTATGTTCTTGATTTAAGATCTCCTCAGTAAAGTGATAACCTAGCTGATTTTCTGAGAACCCTCATCCAGGCACAGTGGTGTTGATAGTAAATTATAGCTCTTGTTGAGCATTGACTGTATATCTGGCCCACTTGCATATTATTTCTAATTTTTATGACAACCCTCCAAAATGGGAATAACTATCCTCACTTTTCAGTTATCGAAATTTAAGTTCAAAAAGGCTGAGTGCAATTCTCAAGGTCACATAACTAATAATTGTCAGAGCTATCCCCTCTGCACAGCAGAGTGACATAGCTCTGCCTGCTTCCAGAGGAGTTTTCCCTTTTATTGCATCATTGCAATTGACTATCAGAATCACTTTGCCTTACTAATATTTATGTGTTAAATAGGTTTTTCTGGTCAGTATCCAGGCAAATGTAGGCAGTTCTTGTTTGAAGGATCCCTTTCTTTGGTTGGTCCAGCTTTTGTACCCCTGTCCTTAGAGGGATGCTCTCAGATTTCTTTTCTACTCCTGTGTCCAGCTGTGGTATGTCCTCCCATGCTGCCCCTACTCTCATGCTTCTCAACCAACATCTCACAAGATTAATTGAGATGATGTAGTTTTCTAGGACTACACTGGCTATAATTACTTGCTGACATATAATGATTTATTGTAGGGGATTCCCTTAGAAATTTACTTTGTGTTTTGGGACTGAGAAATAATTGTTTGAGTTTCAGACTTACAGCTCTTGTCCTGCACCACTTAATTGATCAAAATTATGCTTGGAATGACCAGGCAGCTTGACATCACAGCGTTGGTCGTCTTGACTCTCTAAGTAAAACTGAAATGTGTAGCAAATTGAAAGCACTGAAGATGTTGCATGGCCAAATTAATTCTTCTTGATTAGGCCCTAGTGAATGTTTACATATATAATCAGATATGAGAATTTAAGATGTGGGATAGTCAAAGCCAAGAATCCAGGAAGACTTCTAGTAATTACACAAAGAAAAAAAAAACAAAGATGCCAGAAGACTGTGGCCAGGCTTGCCTGGGGAATGAAAATAAGGGGGAAAAATCACTTACAATAGGTTAACAATATACCCTGTCAAAGAATGTGCCAGAAGTCATGTAAAATTACGACCCACTGACAGAGATTTTGGAGAGGTCATGAGAGTCGGGGGAGGGGATTATCCAAAAAATATGAACAAGGCAGTAGTGAGAGAAAAGATGCCAGCATCAACTTCCACTGTCACTTGTTCTCTCAACCCTGTTAGCCATGCCACTAAGGTCAACTCAGTATGTTACTAAAAGGGGCAGTTTTAGATAATGATGACTCTCTTGGCATATAGAGGATTCTTTTCTCTTTGAGGTCATACATTTTTAAAAGTCTTTGTCTGCATATATTTATTTTAAAACACACACACATGCACACCTTAAGCTAGGTACGATGGCTCACACTTATAATCCCAGCACTTTGGGAGGCCAAGGCAGAAGGACCACTTGAGTCCAGGAGTTCAAGACCAGCTTGAGCAACAAAGTGAGCTTCTTGTCTCAACAACAAAAAAAACAATCAAAAAATTATCCAGGCATGGTGGTGCATGCTTGTGGTCCCAGCTATATGGGAGGCTGAAGCAGGAGGATCCCTTGTGCCCAAGAGGTTGAAGCTGCAGTAAGCTGTGTTCATACTGCTACATTCCAGTCTGAGAGAAAGAAACCCATTCTCAAAAAAAGCAAGCAAGCAAGCAACCAACCAACAAAAAAGAAGCTTGATTGAAGTGTAGTTGATGTAAAAAAATCTACACATATTTAATGTATACAATTTGTGGATTTTAATATATGCAGAGATCCATGAGACAATCAGTACAATCAAGATAATAAATATATCTATTATCTTCAAAACTTTCTTCCTGCCCCCGCTCCATGTTTTTGCTGATAAGATCACTTGACATCTGCTTGCTTAATAGAATTTTAAGGGCATAAAACAGTATTTTTAACTATAGGCACTATGTTGTGCAGCAGATCTTTAGCACTTACTCATCCTGCATAATTGAAATTTTATACCCTTGAACAATAACTCTTCATTTTTCTTTCCTCCACAGGTTCTGGAAGCCACCATTCTACTCTTTGTTTCTATGAGTTTGACTATTTTAGATATCTTATATAAGTAGAATCACCCAGTATTTAACCTTCTGTAACAGGCTTATTTCACTTAGCATAATGTCTTCCAGGTGCGTGTGTGTTGTCACATATGGCAGGATTTCCTTCTTTGTCAAGGCTGGGTAATGTTCTATTCTCTCTGTATGTGTGTGTGTGTGTGTGTGTGTATATATATATGCATGTCATACTTTCTTTATTCATTTATTGATATTTAGGTTGTTTCCATAGCTTGACTGTTATGAATTAAGTAAGCTACAATGATCATGGGAGTGCAGATATCACTCCTAGATGTAAATCTTTGACATCCTAACTTCAGTTACTTTGGGCATAGATTTCTATGAAGATTTCTAAGGCATTCAGTTTTTATTTCAGGGGTGTGTGTGTGTGTGTGTATTTTAATTTTTAAAACCCCATTACATTTAAGATATCCCTCCTAATGAGTATGATCAGCACAATTGTGACTCTGTTGTACTAAAAGTTCTTTCCATAGTGTATCTTCATTGCAAGTATCCATTGTCTATGTAATCATGAATACAGTTATTTGGATGTCTGAGAATAAACAATTCACTGTCTTTACAGAATATCATCCAGTGAACGTGGTATTTCCTTAGGGCTTCTTAGGATCTCTAACCACTTAGAACCTACAAGTTCTTATGAGATAGAACCTACAAGTTCTTATGTGATAGTATGGAAAATGATAAAATAAATCTTACTTAATGTATGTTAAGATGTCCATACTGCCTGTAGCTCCTTAAGATAATGGATTATGATTCTATCTTGTCTCTTCACCCAGTACATGGCACATTTCAGGGTGTCACAGATTTCCTAGGATTAAAGTGCTTAGTAAATATATGAATGAATTCTAATTTTGGTTCCCCTATCTGGCACCTTTTCTTGTCTTTCTGAGCAATAAGTAGTAGATATCTGGGCTTCTACTAGATTTATACCATATAATTAAGAAATATTGATTTAATAATTTTTTGTCCTGTGGGCTTTATTTAATCATTAACTAATAAGATTTATTGAGCACTTTGCAGTTCTGTAGCCCTGTGCTTGATGGTCTTAGCTCCTTAACACATAATTGTTTTGACTAGAATGGTAATTGAAGGTAATTTAATATACAAAATGGAGTGCTGTGTATGGCAAAGTTGAGAGGAGGAGGGGAGAATGTAACTTCAAACCTGGCTGAAAACTCACTAAGTAGTATTTTTCTTACTTTTAAATGTGCTTTGGCTTCCTTTGTTGCAAGCAATAGAGACTTATTTAGATTCCTTTAACTACTGGGGGTTTATCAAAAGGTGAAATACAGAAATAAAGAGATGAGAAATATTGGCCACATGGGAGATTCTGATGGGAATTCTGGGAAAGCTGCACAAGTGTAGCATACCTGGACCTCACCCAGATGGAGGGTGGTTTGGAACTAGGAGGTTCTTTGTGACTTTTGTCTGATTAGGAGTCCTAGCAGTTTGAGGATCCAGTTTTCATGGTTACATAGTTATTTTGGCTTAACTACTTATTCCATCTTTTTCATCTTTGTGGTTTGTGTTTTTTGTCTTTCTCAATGAATTGCTGGATTGGTAAAGTTAAGAGGAGAGAAGACTGGATTGATTAAGTTGCCATCTTCCCACCTTTGTGGGCAGTGCCCTTCCTGGAGTCCACTTGATACCCTGTGAATCGGCTGCTCTTTGTTGGGTTCCCATCATGGCCCCAATGTGCTGTGACTGAAGGGGTGGCCAGGTTGTTGAGAGAGAGCAAATCCATCAGAGAATTTTCAGAAGTACCTTACTGTGAATCATCCTTCACAGTCTAGTGGGTGCTACCCCTCCCTTTTATTAAATTTTTTAACAAACTCAATATTTGATCAAATTAAGTGGAGGGAGGGAGGGTAGAATAACATGCTTCTGATATAATGGAAAATTCAGGCTAATTGAACTTGCGTGAGGTGCCACACTCCTTGAGAATAAGACTGTGATTGAAACTAGTCTGTTTTCTCTATTACTTTTTTTTGATTGTTTAAAAAAATCAAGAATATTTCTAAAATAACAAAGAAATGACAAGAGAGATAATTTGAGTATCTTTACGTTTTACACTCCTGCCAAGAGTCCCCCACAACCCCACCAATTATAGAAGGATTAGATTCCATATTGGAAATATATGCCAACTTCAATTTAGCTGCTCAGTACCAAGAATTCTTGCACCTATAAGATGCTAGAGGTTTGAGCTAAACGGATCCACATTCATCATTGTTGTAGAAATCTGCCAGTGTTTTAAAGGTGCTACAGGGAACCGTAAGTCATGCACTGAATTAAAAGATTGCAAGCTCCACTGGTATAGTCAAAAGTAAGCTCAAAGCTGAGTGGCATCAAACCAAGAGTAGAAAATAACTTGTTACTGAATTTTGTTCTGCCTCTGAATGCCACTCTTTCAAGCAGAGCAGGGAAAATCTGAAGTTCATGTTGTTAAAAGATGTTTATTTCAACACCCTAATTTCTCTTTCAAATTGCAGGCTTTTGCAGAGAGTGTTTCACTGAAACTTTTAAAGAAAGTGACATGTTACTACATGCGAAGACTAAGATAGATTCTGGTTGGTAATGATTATATAGTCAGTGCTTTATCTGCTTGCAGATAATTTGTGGCTTATTTTTAACACTCTGCCAGTTTCTTTTCTCATTGTTCCATTTACCTGCTGATTGCAACCCTGAGCCAATAGGTTACTGTTGAGCACTTGGGGAATTCTACTTTTTTAAATTGGCCAGAAGAAAACACATATTTCCAAAATGGACATATTGATACTAGCTAATATTTATTGAATACTTATTATGCAGCAGATTCAATATTTTAAATTTAATATTTACAGAAACCTCACCATGGCAAAAATTATTATTACTGTTTTATTGATCAATAGAGTGAGCTTTAGAAAGTTAAGTAACTTGTCAAGATCTTAAAAGTAGTGAACAGCAGAGCCAGGGCTTGGATCCAGGTCGGTATTAATCCTGCCCTCAGATATGATCACAATCTGAAGACTGTGATCTACAGTAAGACAGATTTTGTCAAACGAGATGGTATCATGAGGAGGTTGGTTTAGATGATGAGGGTATCCCATACCACATCTCAAGAAGAACTTAAGATGTTTAGCTTATGGTGATATACATTCGGTACAAGGGGGTGTAATAGATGTCTTCATTTATATGAAATCATTTCAAGTGAAAGATGACTTAGATTTCCTTTGCATTTGCACAGGGGTAAGAGCTAAGACATATTAAAGAAAACCATAAAGAAGCAACTGAGTGAAACCATTCATAAATGACTGTGTTTCGTCAACATGTAGTGAGTGTCTTACCAGTGGAGGGTGGAATAACATACTCCTGGTATAATGGAATATTCAGGTTAATTGAACTTGTGTGAGGTGCCACACTCCTTTGAGAACAAGACCATTATTGAAATTAGGCTCTTTTCCATATTACCTTTTGATTGTTTTTTTTTAAAAAAAATCAAGAGTATTTCTAAAATAGCAAATAAATTACAAGAGAGATAATTTGAGAATCTTCATTTTTTACACTTCTGCCAAGGAGTGTAAATGGAAACTTTAAAAAAACTGAATAGACTTTGGTTTTACAGGACTCTTGCATCTATGGAGTGATTAAGATGTGCTTATAATAGTAGATGTATCTTAGGGAATAATTATCCAAAATATACTTCATGAAACATGAAGGAACTACAGACTAATATTTTCTATGGTCAAATATTTGGGAAATGCCTCATTTGTTCATTCATAATATATTAACATGTTAAAGGCCAGATAAACTATATAGGATAATAAAATAAAAGAAAATTTCACAAACTTTATGAAGCTAAAATTTCCTGAGCTTTAACATTTTTCATTTGTTATTATTTTTAATACCAGGAAAGCCTCTTGTGATACCATTAAGATCCCATGGAACATTGCAAATGCTTGTCCAAACCTGTAAAAATGTAACATCATGTGCAGAGACTTTCCATAGACATTGGATAAAGCTATTTGTAATAAGAAACAAAATAACTGTTGGCTTCCTTGGTGGACTTGTGAGAACTAGTAGTTTTGCATGGTACAGGGATAGATAAGGAGAGTTGCTTTAGATATGCTATTTTGCATTCTCTTTCATTCTAGGAAATAATCAAGTGTTGATGGCATTAAATTTCCTTTAGCACACATGTAAACAGGGCATGTTTCAGGACTTTGATTTTAATTTCTTCTAACAGGTCTTATTTTCCCTGGGTATGTTTCTACTTACTTAAAAACAGATGTTCTCTGAAAAATTCATGAAAACCAAAAATATGCTAGAGACTTTGGAGAGAAGCTCTTCACCCTATTATTAAAGTTAGATTGTTTTTAACAGGTTTTTTTTTTTTTTTTTTCATCATCTGCTTGGCAGTTAACTTCATGACCTTGAATAAGCTTTCTGAGTTTCCTATAACTCAGTATCCTCCATTTACCTACCTACTTAACCAGATTGTACATAAAATCACATAGGATATATAAATGGTTATATTAACAGATACACATTTATTGGTGGTTTTGTTAATGAATATTGCATTTACGGCAGATAGACATGTTTCTTAAATGAAGGTTTTCAAAACGGACATTATATGTAAATTTTACATGTTGTCAGTGGCTTGCCCCCAAAAGTGTTTCCACTGTGAATTGAAATACATCTTAAAAAATTATTTTAAAGGATGTAAATAACTAGTGGTAAAGTGATAGAGCACATCAAAACTTTCTTCATTATCATAAATAAAGTGGCTTTGTCCATATGTCATTCTCATTTCAATGATAATTCGTATTTTTATTGTATGGGGGTTTGCACACTTCTATCCTCAAGTTTCCTTTTTTATTTTAAAAACGAAGTCTCAAATTTTTCTTCTGAAATTAAAATTTAGCCCTAAAGAAAAGATGCCATGGTAAATTAGTCTGCTTCTCTGGAGCCCTGAACCATTGAGGGCCAGAACTGACACTATAAGCAGGAGCAGCAGTCCAAAGATGGTATTCTGATATCAACCTTTGATTTATCTGATTAAATATGCGTAAGAGGATACAATATGAGTGAACAGCAAATCTGCAAGAAACCTACAAGTATAAAACCAATGATATTTAATTCAGGTAATAAAATAGAATGCTTTAACACACTCTAAATTAAAAAGCCAGAAGATGCAGTTCTAATTACATGCCTTAACTGGAAGTAGGATATTTCCAGCTTATCAAATTATATGTAAATGTGTTCCTTTGGCACAATTTGCCTTTATAAGCAGTATTAGTTCAGTATAAAATGTTTATTTGTTATTGAAATTGGCTCTAGTATAATTTTTGGGTTTTAATACATAGTCCAAGTTTTGTAGGATCACCCACAGTTCTTCCTAGAGGGAACTGTGTAGTGTTTATTACAGATTTTTTGAATAATGATAACTTACATATCTATAGTCTCTTATCTGAAGTCCTTGGGGTAAAATGTAGTTTAGAATTTTAGATTTTAGAAAGGAAGTATGCCACTACTGCTGTATGTTATGTGACATTCCAATAGAGTCTTGGGCAATGCCCAAGCATGTTGATATTTCTTAGTGCTTGAATGGGATAAGGATCATAAACAGCATCTTTTTCAGCTGAGGTCAGGTTGAGGCTGACAATGCATTTAGTTATTCAGAGCTTTTTGCATATTAGAACTACAGATAAGGGGTTATGGACCTGCAATATTAAATATAATAGCTGACATTATTTGTGTTTATTCCAAGCCAGACATGGTGCTTTATTTGCATTATCTCATTTAATCTTTGCAACTCTTTGAAGAAGAGTGATAGTATTAATTTTGTTAAAGATGAGGAAGAGTTTCGGAATTGCTCAAGGATTCATACACCTAGCAAGGATGTGGCAGAGTTATATTTCAACGAAGTTGAATTAGACACCAAAGCTGATGTGCACAATAGTTAGTTATCCTCCTCGTATTCAATGTCTCTCATCTGCAGCCCATAGACTCAGTCTTACATCAACATAAAGGGAATTAATAGGAAAGGTATCAATGACAGAATATCAGGCCCAGGGGCTAACTGGAGGAAGGAATTGGTGTCAGTAGCACCACTTCTTTGACAGTATTTCTTGGCTATTGATATTAGAATAAATATGCTTCTAGTAGCAGTAAGATTCAGATGAGAGAGTTCATGTTGCTGTTAGCTAGGGAAGAGCAGGGTGTCATGAGTCCAGCATGATGGAGCAGTGCTCCTAAAGGAAATTGATTGCTCTCAGCAAAAGATGTGATTCATGTAAGACATCAAACACCTGTAAAATGTCCACTCTATGGATGATTAATTAATTGCAGATGAAAGCAACATTTGGATGAAACCCCATTTAGCTTTTTAAGTATCCATTTTAAGTTTACCACCTGCCTGATACCAGCAAAACAGTGAACTTAGCATCTGAATACTCAGATTCCAGTCCCAGCATAGATGCTTTCTAGGTCTTGGATCTCAGATCTAGAATCAGTGAGTTTTTCCTCTTTTTTTTTTTTTTTTTGTTACCAATTTTTGCTCTTCTTGCCCAAGGGAGTGCAATGGTGCAATCTTAGCTCACTGCAGCTTCTGCCTCCCAGGTGCAATCTCAGCTCACTGCAACCTCCGCCTCTTGTGTTTAAGCAATTCTCCTGCCTCAGCCTCCCAAGTAGCTGAGATTACAGGTGCATGCCACCACAGCCAGATAATTTTTTTGTATTTTTAGTAGAGATGGGGTTTCACCATGTTAGCCAGGCTGGTCTTGAACTCATGACCTCAGGTGATCCGCCTCCCTCTGCCTCCCAAAGTGCTGGGATTACAGGCATGAGCCACAATGCCCAGCGAGCTTTTTTCTTATTTGTAACCTGAGAGCAACAGTACATCTCCCACTAGCGGGCATCGTGTAAGCTAAGATGGCCCAACGAGCTTCTGGAAGTTCATACTCTTAAGTGTTCATATTTCCCATGCTGATTCTGTGTTGTCCTTGTATAACCAGCAGATGCAGTGGGAGAGATGCTGCATGACTTGTGTGGCCAAGTTATAAGGAGCCTTGCAGTGTCCACCTTGTTTTCTTGGCATCTTCACTCTAGAGGAAGTCAGTCCCATGTAAGAAGTCTGATCATTATGATGTGAGGAAGCCCAAGTTAACCACATGGAGAAAGATCAATTTCTGGCCAGCCAGCTGCTATTCTAGCTCTCCCAGTTAATGTGCCAGACATGTAAATTACCTTGGACATACCCACCCAACCAAACCATTAGTTCATTTCAGTCTGAAGTGCCATCTGACTGAAATAGCATGAACAATGCCAAGGGACAACTGCCCAGCTGAGCCCAGACCATTCACAGAAACATGAGGGGCAATAATCCATAGTAATAAGTCATTAGGTTTCCCCATAGTTTGTTATCCAATAGCAGATATCCAGAAACAGTTTTGCCTTGAAGAAGAGAGATAATGTGTTATATTCCTCAAATGAAGGTGAGCAGCTGTTTTATTATAATTGTTTTGACAATCCAGAAAGCAAGGCCTTTCTCACTAATATCCTCAGAGGTTTCATCACAATTTGCCATTGTGATGAGGAGAGTAATCATGTTGTATTCTCTGGACAGGGATAGAGAGTGAGTGAGTGTGATTGGCCAGCATCCAAGATTGTCATCATTTTTCCTTAGTGCAGGAGTTCAAAACATTCTCCCGTTTTCTCAATCATATTTATATTTTCACAAGGAATGGAGTTTTCTGTAATAAGAGAACTTTACTGTCATAAAGTCTCTTATTTTGAACTTCTGATGGATCCTCATTGTGGATGACAGGGTCCATTTCTCTGTTTTTGTAGACTCTCCCTCTGTCCGGAAACTACAGGAGAAATAAGATGTGGTAGATTTTGAAAAAGTGACAGCGAGCAAAAGAACAATTGGCCAAACAGCTTCCCAACAAGTGGTACAGGCTGCCAGAGTGAATGTCAAAGAAAAATTGGTTCTTGGGTGGTTTTACAGAGCAAGGTGATAATGAAACAAAGAAATAAGAAAGAAGTAGAAGGCATGCAGAGGTACACAAATGAAGGATTTGATATAAGGACACCAGAGTAATCAGTTGTGTGTTGGATAGGAGTCGAGAAGAGGGAGGAGGAAGTAACTAAGGGTTGGTTGGAACTTCAACACTTAATGGGTTCACTCCTTTCTATCTGTAATTAATTCTAGCTTTAGTTACTTCATTTTCTCCTTAGAGGAAAATAAAGTGACCTGGACTATCTTCTTTATGTTATAGTTGTTTAGAATTGAATGGCATTTTCTGTAAAGTTTCTTTTGCCAAGTAATTCTTAATATTTCTTAAGTGTCATTGTCTCATCATATTTAGAGTCTCCATGCATTTTATGACTGTTGCTAGTGGAAGACTAGAAAATGATAATGATGGTATTTTGCAAATAGTAGTAAGGAACACATTCCAATGTCTATCTAGTCCCAAAAGAATATAGCTCAAAGTTTCTCCAAAGCTTTTTGAAAGCTTTTTTTTTTTTTATGGAAATGAGTCTCCGATTTCTGTCTTTTCTAGCTATACGTAGATTTTATTTTGAGGAAAATTTTAGGTAATAACATTATCCTTGATATTTACTGATTTGCTGTAGAATTTTAAACTGGACAAATGAAAGCCCTT
Source organism: Cacajao melanocephalus (assembly GCA_963573385.1). Classification (NCBI taxonomy): domain Eukaryota; kingdom Metazoa; phylum Chordata; class Mammalia; order Primates; family Pitheciidae; genus Cacajao; species Cacajao melanocephalus. The sequence goes on from CAUYLG010012146.1 coordinate 53,289, forward strand.
GAGGATAAGAAATTTATATTCTAACATAGCAAAATAAATATATCTTGCAACTTGAACTGTTGTTAGGAAATTACCTGTGTGCCTGAGTTCATGAATTATTTAAGTTTATTTTCTTTTTTCTAATTTATCACTGGCTAGGTCCTTTAACAATCTTTTGATTTATTAAGAGTCACTTTCCAGAATTAGATTTAAAGCTCTATTGTTTTCTTATGATTTTCCTATGAAAATTGAGTATGTTTCTTATAAAAGCTATATTTTTCTTCTATGACTTATCTCATTTCTCTGTTATGAAAGGCAATCACTTTAAAACTGATGAAAATTTTAAAAATTGACCTAATCTGAAAAACCAGCCCATTTCATGATCCTTCTTCACTTATTGAAAAAGACTGTTGAGTCATGAGTGGTGAGTATGCCGACCTCCATTAGGAGGTAGATGACTTGCTTGTGTCTAGAGGCATTTGTGTCATTTGCCTCTCAGTGCTTGCTGCAGTTTTAAGGAAATTGTTCTCCTATTGAGGTTATGTATCAGAATAACCCATGAAACTTTTTATTAATAGAGATTCTCTGGCCCCATAATGAGGTTTATTAAATCAGAATCTCCAGGGCACTGGTGTGTTGAGTGAGCCTCCTAGGTGATTTGAATTCATACCCAATCTGCATCTGAAAACCACTGCTTTTCAAAGAGAGGCAGACAGGTTGATGGATGATAGGATCCAGTCTGAAACATGGAAAAGATACAAGAAGGGAGCATGCTGCAATCCTTTTTTTAGGGAAACTTGAGTATTATGAAAGATGGTGTAAACACTGCTAAAAATTTCTCTGGTTTCTAAGAAAGTATTATGTCCTCAGTTGTCTTGATGGTGTCTCCAGCCAAACTCTACTGCAGTGGTTCCCAGCTAAAGGCATCTTGGTCTCCAGGGGCTATTTGACAATGGCTGGAGATATTTTTGGTTGTGATAAATAAAGGGATGCCACTAGCATCTAGTGGTTAGAGGCCAGGGATACTGCTGAACATCCTCAGTGCGACAGGAGCCCTGTGTTAGTCAGAATTCTTCAGAGAAACAGGACATATATGATGGCCTAACTTATAGAGTCATGCAGGGGTTTTCTCTTACTCAGTTTTTGTCCTCTTTTGATCTCCAATTGATGGGATGAGGACCTCCCACTTTATGGAGGGCAATCTTCTTTGATTAGACTGGAGATTCGAATGTTAACCTGATCTAAAATACCTTCACAGACACACCCGGAATTACATTTGATCAAATGTCTAGTCAACCTTTTGCCCAGTCAAGTTGATACATAAAATTAACCATCAAAGCTCCTTACAACAAAGAGTTATCAGGCCCAGAATGACAATGTCAGTAGTGTCAAGGCTGGGAAACCCTGATCTAGTGAAGTGCCATGAAATCTCAAAATAAAAATATTCTGGACATCAGCATTGAAAAGGATGTGGCAGGGCCATGCAGGAGAGCATTGGAGATGGCCTGTGTGGTCCTTGAGGAAACCAGATGAGAAAAAGAGGAGGAGAGGGCATGAAAATAGGCGAAAAGACCAAGACAGGAGGAGGCGGGGTTAAAATGAACATCAGGAACTTGGAAAGAGGCATGTTCATCAAAACGTTATTTTTCTTAGTAGTGTTATATAAAATACGAGTACTATCTATCTTAAAGTCCAAGATAGGCCCAATTTAACATCAGCTTTAAGATAGTAAATCTCTATTCTGTAAGATGTTATGGTAGTTCTTGAGCCTTGAAAACTGGAAATGTAAGACAATGGTAGCATATGTGAGCCTGAGAGAATCTGATAGTAAATTTGTAGTAGAGAACTGTAGATCTGTTTTTACCAGGAAGAAGCATCAGAGAAACAGTGAGAGTAAACAGGGCATATGTGTTATATTTCGGAGACTGGTAATGGAGCTAAAGTGTGAGGGCAAAGCTTTTTGTTTGGGAAAGTGGGGAAATAGGACTGGTCAATGCAGATGAAGGGGTACTATGGGAAACCTGTGGTGTAAAATATACTCTCGCATTGTCTTCACAAATGTAGTTCTAATTGCCTGACCTGTATGTGGATTTGTTGTTCAGAACAAATGGGATTACCATAAGTAAGGAAAATGGTTCCTGGTCTACACTGAATTCGAGAGACTAGAGAGGCAGGCTACTGCTCTCAAATAACAGTGACCCATCTAAGTTCATTTTTATCACTCATCTGGTACATACTTCCTAATTTTCTCTAGGGGATGTGCTTTCCCCGTGTTTGATCCATTTTTTTCTGAGGTGTTTGGTTCATCCTGGTTCTAGGGTTGGGTTCATGATATAGGCTTAGCCTTCAGGCATTTGGCCATACATCTCAATTGGGTGTGGGCTCATGACCCCAGGTCAATCTAGTCAGATCTGCTGATGCTAATTCTGAGGCTCTTTTCTTTGATTACTTTTGTATTTGGAGGTGTGAGAGAATGTAATCCCAAGTTTCTGGCCTCATAATCTTGCCATACAATAGAAAGGGACTTTTTCAAAATGTAGTTAATTCAAAGGAGACTAGAGTCAAGAGACCTGGTATCATTTGTGTTCCTGGATGAAGTTGTACCTGAAGCTGCATTGTCCCAGAATTCTGTAATGTAAACCATTAAATTTCTTTTTTGGTTATACTAGTTTGTGTTGTTTCTTTCACTAAATGACTGAACAAATTAAAAGATACACTGAATTATTAGGAGAAATTGTCCAATTAGACAGTAAGTGATATAGCCAACTAATAAGTAATTAATTAATGTTTCATACTCTATTATTTGGGCTCTGTGAATATATTGGTGATATTCTTCTATTCTTGTTTGTTTGTGTTTTGGAGAGTTTGACAAAAATGCACGGGCTCTCTCTGGTAATGCTTGGTTTAAATCATATTTCATATTCAGAAAGTTATTGTATTTGAGAAGTGATGTGATAATTGGTTTTTAGACTATACATCTTAGAGAATTAAATGGTTACATTGCTTGCTTCCTTGATTTAAAAAAAAAAAAGAAAATAGAAATCCAAGCATATTCCAGTTGCATAAATAGTGACAACTCACTTTATGCTATTTGTAATTACAGATACCACTCAAAAGAATTGATTCTGTTTACTTTTTTTATTAGTGTGCTGTGGAAAGTCATTAATTATAAAGTCTGTTCTTATCCAACAATGAGAAATAAATAAAGATGGAAATATAGAGGTTATTAGTTTGAATAATTACTTGCATGCCATCCAGTTTTATGTAATTGCTGAAATGCAAAAAAACAAAAAAACTTCACAGTTTTTTTAAATAATACATTTGTGATATAACAAATTAGAATCTAGGAGCAGGAAAATATTTTCCCAGTATCTAAAGTCATTGAATCAAAATAATCGTGTAGATCATACTTTAGTTCAGATACAACCTAAATAAATTCTCTAGCCAGGGCACCCATCTGTCAGAAAATAAAACTCTGGACCTCACTTAAAATGGCTCCTTTAGACTGAGGTCACCTAGCTGTATCTAAATTGGACATGAAATGCCAATTTCATACCTTATAGTGGCACATTTCATATTGCTCTACTTAAGGTTATGTCAGCTTTACCCATAAAATGCAAGTGATTTAGGTCTTACTCTAAATGAACTAACCAAAGACATCAGCAATGGGCACTGCCTTGCCACTGCAGACAAAGGGAGTGTGTGAAGTGAAGACAGAAACCACTTCTTCTGTTTAACTCTGGAATTAGGAAGTGTTCCAGGTTGGGATGTCTTGTCTATATTTTTCTATATTTTTATTCCTTGTAACTGATAATTTGGGGGTGAGGGAATTAGAAAGATGCTTTATTCAAAATGAGTTTTATTGCCTGCAGGTGATTCACTTTCTTAAGTTATATTTGTGAGTTATTGTGTATAACTTTATCACATAGGAAAGTTTATGAACCTTGTGTAGAAAGAAGATTGCATTTGGGGAGCTATGCACATCATGGCTTTCTCACAAGTGACAGAAAAGTGCTGCAGATGATTTAAGCAGAAAGAAATGAATTTTTCCAAAGATTTTGAGTCCAGCAGAGACATAGAACCATCAGTCTTAGAGGATGGCAAGGACAAAGCCAAAGCGGGCCAGGCAGGCAAGGGAGTAGTGTTGTAAACACCCTACCCCACTCCTACTGCAACTGAGTGTTGCACCTGCCTGTGTTGCCACCATGTAAACACTGCTCTTATCTGCTTCTCTGGATCCAATTTCAGAGCCCTGAGCACAGTGCATCTTATTGGCTGAGATGTATCACCCATTGGTAAGCAAGTGGCAAAGAGGCTGGGAAAGTAAGTAGTTGGCTCCTTTACCTTCTCTAACGGGAGTATGATCATCTCCAAATATCTTTTCTTTTCTTTTGGTTTTTTTTTTTTTTTTTTTTTTTTTTTTTGAGATGGAGTCTCATTTTGTTGCCTAGGCTGAAGTTCAGTGTTTGATTTCGGCTCACTGCAACCTCTGCCTCGCAGGTTCAAGGATTCTCCTGCCTCAGCTCCTTAGTTGCTGGAACTACAGGCGCCCACCATCACACCCGGAAGATTTTTGTATTTTTACTAGAGACAGAGTTTCACGATGTTGGCCAGGCTGGTCTTGAACTTCTGACCTCAAGTGATCCACCTGCCTTGGCCTCCCAGAGTGCTAGGATTACAGGTGTGAACTACCTTGCCTGGCCTCAGTAAGTCTTCTTAAAGTGGGGATATCTCAAAAGAGGAAGAAGCTTTAGATGCTTGGCAGCTGTAATGGTTAAATTTATGTCAACTTGACTGTATCTTGGGGTGCCTGGATAAAACATTGTTTCTGGGTGTTTCTGTGAGGATGTTTCAGGTTGAGATCACCATTAGAATGAATGGACACAGTAAAGCAGATTGCCCTCCCCAATGTGAGTGGGCATCATCCAATTCACTGAGGGCATGAATAGAACAAAAATACCAAAGGGGGAAGAATTTGCCCATGTCTTTTCCTGCCTGCCGGTTGAGCTGGGATATTGGTCTTCTCCTGCCCTGGAACTGGTATTTATACTATTCCCTGGTTGTCAGGCCTTTAGACTGCGCTGGAATTAAACCATTAGCTCCTCCCTGGATCTCCAGCTTACAGATGGCAGATTGTGGAACTTCTCAGTCTCTATAATCATATGAGCCAATTCCTCCTAATAAATTTTCTTCTATCTGCCTGTTGTCTGTCTATCTATTATCTATCTATCCATCCATCCATCCATCCATCCATCCATCCTATTCTATCTACCTGCCTATCTATCCCTCTAGCTATCTGAATTTATCACCTATGGGTTTTCTTTCTCTGGGCAGCTCTAATAGAGCAACTAAAGCAAAGACAGTTTTTATGCGTATGGTTTTATGGGGAGTGGATTTTCAGGAAAGCAGGAAAAAGATTTTTTTCCAGGGCACTTGGTTAGTGTATCTAACCAACAACAAATGGGGGAGAATGTGGCCTTCTGGGTACTAGTTTTGCTTAATGAACCAGGAGAATCAATCTTTATAAATACTCCTTTAGATGGACGAGCATAGGTTCAGGTTCATAGTGACCTTAGGGCCTTTATAATGTTTTCATCACACCCCTAGGGCACAGAAAATACTCAACATTAAGTAGTTTTGTTCATTAGGTAGTTAGGTTGAAACAAGTGAATAAGAATTGATGTACTAACATAATTTAAAAATATATATATCATTTGAAAAAACACACAAATTGAAAGAAAAATACTTTTTTCTTAAATAACCACAATTGCTTACTAATGGGATATAGTCTCCTGTTGGGCACAGAATGACTTCACATACATTGGAATTAGACTGGACACTGCTACCTGATTCTCTGTCTGCACTGATTTTTATGAAGCACATTTTATCACAGCAGTGGCTATGAACCCAGCTTTGCAAAGATATAACATAATGAAAAAGAATGTAATGCAATCTAATATTGAAACTGTGAACTACCTCAAGCTACCCTGAAAGTTGAACATAGCTTGGGAGCAGTAGACATAAATTATCACTGAAATTCTAATGTGATGATCATGGCAACTTGAGTTGAAGGGCATTCTTGCAAAACTGCTTGGTTGGGGAGTGTTAGAGTAGCAGCTGATGGTTACAGAACCAAGGGCCTGGGAAAAACTCAGCCAGGGTGCACAGTGCATACTTTTCCTCAGTGTAGCCACTCTGCTTCTGATGTGTTGGAACCTATCACAGATGTGTGCATCTTTTCCTTCCAATCAACAAAACCCACCTGATATGGTTTGTCTGTCCCCACTCTAATTTCATCTTGAATTGTAACCCCCATAATTCCCACATGTCATGGTAGGGGGGACCCAGTGGGAGGTAACTGAATCATGAGCAGAGGTCTTTACCATGTGGTTCTTTTGATAGTGAATAAGTCTCACAAGAGCTGATGGTTTTATAAAGATGAGTTCTCTTGCACAAGCCCTCTTGTTTGCTGCCATGTAAGATATGCCTTTGCTTCTCCTTTTGCCTTCTGCCGTGATTTTGAGGCCTCCTCCGCCATGTGGAACAGAGAGTCCATTAAACCTCTTTTTCTTTATAAATTACCCAGTCTCAGGTATGTTTTTATTAGCAGTGTGAGAACAGACTAATCCACCACCTGAAATAATATATCCTTTAAAGTCCTTATCTGTGGGCTGATGAGGAAACAGAGCTTTCATTTTATATGATTAACAGATGAGTGTCTCTGTTGCCCATATCAGACTGTCTTAGCTCATTCAGGCTGCTATAACAAGTTACTATTATCTGGACAGGTTCTAAACAACAGAAATTTATTTCTTACAATTCTAGGTGCTGGGAAGTTCAAGATCACATCAACTTCAGACACTTTTGGTGAGGGCCCACTTCCTGGTTCATAGATGGATCTTCTTGCTGTATTCTGACGTGGGTGGATGAGGTAACAGAGCTCTATGGAGCCTCTTTTATAAGGGCACTAATCCCATTCATGTCCTAATTACCTCCCTAAAAGCCTCAGCTCCTAATAGCATCACCTTGGGTATTAGGATCAAGATAGGAATTTTGGGGGAACATAAACATTCAGATCATAGCATAGGCCAATTAAGAACTAGGTATATATGAAAGCATGGCTCCTTTCTTTTTTGGTACAAAGCAGGGGTATGCCTCAAAATTTGTATTTTGTACCCAGAAAAATTCTTCCTTTTATTCCCGGAACTGCTCGTTCATGTGATCTGTATGCCCAGGTCTTTGATATGTGTATGAGTTGACTGTTTCATTGTGATGGAACATCTTTTAATTTTGTTAAGAATTCAGCTTATTTCCTTTAAAGAGTCTGTTTCATAATCTGCCATCCTGACCACACTGTGTACAGTCTTTAAGGTTACGGGTTATATGAAACCTTCAAATGAGATATTACTTACGCCTGTTCTTCAGCTGCACTATCACTTGCTGGGGGAGTTGGAGACAAAAGTCTTAAAATGCAGAGCACCGTAGCATTTCTACAGTGTTGTCCTGTGGGGTTCTGTGATAGGCAGAATACTGGCCCTGCCCCAAAGATGCCAGAGTCCTAATCTCTGGAACCTCTGAATATGCTGCCTCATAAGGCAGAAGGGACTCTGCCAATGTGATCAAGGTAAGGAACTTAAAATGAGGAAAAATTTCTGGGTTATCCTGGTGGACCCAATATTTTATAAGTATAGTTTTAAGTGTAAGAGAGAGGCAGGAGTTGTGAATATGTGGTTGCTGGCTTTGAAGATGAAAGAGGACCATGAGCCAAGGAACAAGGTCAGTCCCTAGAAGCTGGAAAAGTCAAGAAAACAGACTCTCTTATAGACCCTCCAAAAGGAACAGGAAGGAAGCCCGGCCAAGTCTTAATTGTAGCCCAGTAAGACCCATTTTAGACTTCTGATTTCCAGAACTGTAAGATAGTAAATATGTATTGCTTTAAATTACTACATTTGTGGCAATTTGTCACATCAGTAGTAGGAAATGAATACAGGTTTAAACTGGAAGAAACCATAGAAAGTTCACTGAGCCTTTTGAGATTAATCTTTAACTCATATTCTAAAATCATATAGCTCCCTGAGTCTCAAACTGATAATTACATAATCACACTTTCACTGCTGTCAGGTTTACTGCAAGCAGAATTACCGCATACTGGTGTTCAGGCAGGTGTATTCTCACTATGAAATACTTTTTAATTGGTGTTCTTAAGATTGCCTCCAAAATCTTTAAACCTTTTGACAGTTGCATCCATTTTATGAATCCATCTTCAATAATAAAGATTGAAATGCTCTAACCACTAGCAATTAGTGGCTTAATCAGGAACTGAGGGTGGCTCTATAAATCCCAAGCTGCTGGTCATTAGACCTCGCTGCCGTCATTATGCATTTATTCATCCCGATGCATCTCACATTCGTTTTTTGACACTTTAATGATTTCTGTCATAAGCATATTAACTGTCCACATGTGAATCTGATGGACACTGCTTTGGTTTAGCATGGGGCTATTGTGATTGGTCATACAGCCAAATAAGAAAGTAAAGGATGTAAACAGTGTGAGTGCTTCTATTTTTTTTCCGATTTTTGTGGAAGCATCTGTCTCTGCATATGATTGGCACAAATTATACCTTTTTGTAAAAATATTTTATAATTTCTCCAAAGTAAACTGGCTTTTCTTGTTTTGTTTTTAGAGCTAGAGACTTTGTCTGCTCTCCTGCCTTTTTGATTTTTTCTTTTCTTTTTCTTTCTCTTTCTTTCTTTCTTTCCTTTCTTTCTTTTCTTTCTCTTTCTCTTCCTTTCCTTTCCTTTCCTTTTGTCCCTCCCTCCCTGCCTCCCTTCTTTCCTCTCTCTCTCTCTCTTTGTTTTCCTTTTATTTTCTTTTCTTTCAACAGAGTCTCATTGTGTTGCCCAGGCTGGAGTACAGGGACACAATCTCAGCTCACTGCAGCCTCACCTCCCGGATTCAAGTGATGCTCCTGCCTCAGCCTCCCCAGTAGCTGGGATTACAGGCACCTGCCACCATGCCTGGCTGATTTTGTATTTTTGGCAGAGACAGGGTTTCACCATGTTGGCCAGGATGGTCTCCACATCCTGACCTCAAGTGATCCGCCCACCTTGGCCTCCCAATGTGCTGGGATTACAGGTGCAAGCCACTGTGCCTGGCTGTTATTCTTTCATTTTTCACTCCCTTTTTAATCTTCCTCTCCCTTACCAGTTTACAAACTACTACAACTGCCTCTGCAAATGATAGAAGAGCAAAAATGAGAAGGAGAGGGTGCTGGAGGAGGAGGAGGAGAAGGAGAAGGAAAAGGAAACAGAGAAGGAGACAGACTTCACAGAAACTAAAGCTGCTTTCAGGCATATAATGTGACATCATGAGAAAATTAAGAAGTGAATTTCCACATAACTTTCAAACACTGTAAATAGGCTGCCTCTATTTGTTGCAATTGCTAGGCAATGACACTGTACTTTACTTCTGCTCTCCTCTGAAGGAGCAAAATCAGTGCTCTATTTGGTCTTAACTTCTATTTCTCTCTTAACCGGATTCAAATGTATGTCATGCTTAGTGCCTTCATTGTAAGCGATTTTTCTCAAGGTCCCTGGGAGCACCATGCTCACTCCCCCTGGGTGGTTCACTGCACTGCTGTACAGCCTTGCTGACCATCTCATGATTTTGGGTTATTGTTCATTTTATAGACTGGATTTTTTTCTGTTTTACATTTCCCATTTTCTTTGTTACTTGAAATTAATGGCCAGATCAATTAATAAAATAGTTACATTTGTCTCATTCTATTTGTGGTTTTGGTTTGCAGTTACCTTCACAAATGTTTTGGTGGCTAATGATGTTAAACCAAAGTTTGTCAATCTGATTTTGCATGAGCTATGTGCCAAAACTGTGTTTGGTTCAATAATGCTTATTATCTTGTTCAGTTTTCACAGCAACTAAGAATATTATCAGATTCATCTTCTCCTTAGATAATTAATAATTAATCAGATTACTATTCTCCTCAGAAGGAGGTGATACTATTCTCGATTTAGACATAAAGAATCTGAGGCTCAGAGAATCATTAGCAGATTGTAATTTTTAGCCCAGATCATTAATGTCTAATAAATTTGTGCTACTTTTATTATACCATTCTTCTAATTTATCAGTGATAAGTATTTGTTAAATGCATGTTGTCTGCTAGGCATTGCACTCTGTTCTTCATTTATATGGACTCATCCAATCAACAAACATATGAGTTATTCTTATCTCTGATTTGTAAATGAGGAAATTATGAGTTTAGAGTTAAGCACTTGCCCAAGATTCTGTTGTTGTAAGTCCAGAATCAGTAATCAAATTGCAGTGCTGTGTCCTCCACGGCCTGAGTTCTTATGTTGCCATGAGCCATTAAAGGTAAGATGCTAATTAAAAGTATCCATGACTAATTTTAATGGCTAACTCAAGTTTGGTGGTATTGATTTATTGTAATATTTTGTTTACATTTTAGGCCTACTTGGGTATACATACTTGAACTGTAGCAGCAAATAGTGTGGGGAGAAAAGGGTTCTAAACCTCCATTCTGGGTTTACAGCAATATTTTGAACTAAGAAGATAAAGTAGAATTAGGCATGAGCAAAGCTCCATCCCTTTCTTCTGCAGGTGAGAAAGAAAGTTAGAGGGTATGGGAGGTGAGTATACCTACCTATTAAGCCTTCCTAATTTAGGTATCTGCAGCAGCTGGGACTGGAGCAATTGCCATGAAGTTCACAATTTTAGTGTGGCCTGTGATCTGTTTCTTTGGCCACAGACTACGTATCAGGTCTGGGGATTTTTCTGGATACTGAAGGTTCTAACTTCCAGCCTTAAAATTATTCTTCCACTTGTAGGTCACTAAAACAGGAGTTTCTTTTACTTGAAAAGTCTTTAAGTTGGCAGTTCCCATGACAAATCACTCCCACTGATGGTGTCTTAGACTTGGTTGGTTTCTACCTTATAGGATTTTCATAGAGTTTCTAAAAGGGAAAGACAAGCACTGGAGGGAAGAATTGTTCTTATTGGGAAAGGATCATCAACTTTGGCTGGATACACAGATCAAGGAGTTCAGGGATGGGTGGCAAAGGATCACTGAGAGGGTTATGTGTGTAGCACTTGCCTAACTATAGTAGTTAATTTAACTCTGCCTACACAATGACATGGGTTACTGAGGACAGGATTTTTATCATACTCATCCCTCTGTCCCCAGATCCTAATATTAATAATTATTCTTAAACCTGGAATTGAGAATGAGAAGATAAACCTGTGCCCAGCACATAGCAAGTCCTCAATTAAGTTTATTGAATTCAATAAAACATTGGAATTGTATCTATCAAAGCCATATCAGCTCTACGCTTCTTAAGAGAAAAATCTGCCCAAAATTTCTTAGGAGGGGTTTCTCAATATTAAAACCATCCTGTTCATATTGGATTTATTGTACTTATACATAGCAATACATGAGCACGGACGATTGGATACCACCATAAGGGTTCTGTACCATGATATACATCATTTTCCCTCCCCTAGGAAAGCATGTTGATGAAAGCAGTTTTGGAGGGAGGTGTCTCAAGAGAGTAGATGGGCAGGTAGAGGTTATCTCTGGTGCTCTGGACTTATTATTCATAATTTTCTCCCCAAAGAGAGTAGTTTACAACTTCACAATTCCTTTGCTCATTTGGAAATACAGTAGCAGAAAGATGAAGAGAGTTTGTGACCTACAACTAAAGTCTGTGTTCTCTTGTCGCTTCATCAAATTAGTTCTGGTGGCATTTTGTTCCCCCCACCAAAATAAATCACTGTTAAAGTGATTTTTAATAAAGCAGTCCACACATTTATCATACCACAGTGATCTGAACCCATTTAGGGAATTTTAAGCTACAGTTGGTCATGTTGCAGGCCTAGCAACTCTGGCCTTGTCACATTGCATCTCTCTTCACTCCCTGTACTACCATTAATCCTTCAGGACTGAAACTCAAGGCTTTGCCAGTTATAGATTTGGAAATAATCATATAAAACATAATAGTATGGCAAGGTGAGATGGAGCTTTTAATTTTTTTAAGTGAACAGAAAGCAAGATGACAGATGTGAAAGGACAGGCAGATTGGGAAAAATCAGGAATAATGATGAAGTATCCTCAAAACTTTAGCTTTTATGATTCTGCCTCACATTCAGTTTAATTATGAAATTTACTGGCAGCAACAATTGGCTTTTGGCATAAATTAATCATGCCAAGCATTATACATGAAATAAAATTTCAATCCTATTTGTTGAATATTTTCTAAGAGCTTGGCATTCTTTCTCAGCACTTTACATAGAGTTTCTCCTTATCTACCTTACGAAATATGTTATTATTATCATCATTCTCATTTTTAATATAAGAATATTTGGAGATTAGAAGGCTTAAGTAATTTGACAAAGGTCACATAGCCTAGCATAATAGACTAGAAAACAAACTCAGGATGCTGTAATTACTACATTAGAATCATTTTTTTTTTAATGAAGTCTTGGCATTAGTTTTGTTTTTTAGTCTTTAATACTTTTATTTGAGAACTGATAATAGTTATATAAATTTAGAAGTCTTTTGGAAAACTGGTAAAATTGCTACATTATTTTAATTTATATTTGTCTTATTTTTAAAATAACATTTTAATCTATATTTGAGAGGTATATAGAAAGCTAAGATGTCTGTTTATGTTACTTATTGATTTTGTTTACTGTATTTTCAGTGAAAAATTCGACTCTTATATTAATCCAGTCATCATATGCTAAACCTAGAGTGACTGCTGTTAGTATTTTTTTTAGCTTGTGATTGAAGTATTTTTGATTAGAGTAAAATTTATTTCTAAGAGTAATCTGAGTAATATCTATATGTTGTAGATCAATATTACTATCCATAGTAATATCTATGCATCTATGTAATAACTTTCCAATTTATTTTGCTATTAATAAATAAGAACTATATTTTATATCATGTTCCAGTAAATGCACACATATAAACACATATATATGAAATTAATAATTCATAAAATATTAGCTACCCTTATTATAATCAGTGCTTACTTCATATTTTACATTTTATCCCATTATAAAATATATACTGGTCATGACCCACAATATTGATTTCATAACTCCCTCATGGTTGTAGCTTGCAGTTCAAATGTACTGTAGTGGGGAAAAAAATAAGATATGATTTTTCAGACAGAAGAGGACTGGTCCCTACCCTGATATATGTTAGTTATATGTCACCTTACCTGTAAAATGGTGATTATCAGTACTTCTCGGGGAAGTTGTAAAGCCTGATACCTAGTAAATGTCAGTTTCTTTTATCTTTAGAGCTCACACTTCATTCCATTATATTATAGAAAATGTCATTGTTTAAGCATTCCAGCACTTTATTTTCTAATTATTATTATTTTTCTACCCTCAGCATAGATAAGACGAGCATTCCACCCCCTTAGTTTGGATTTTCATGCTACTTCTGATTTTAACTATGTGTGTTCTTCATATCTTTGGCTAAAAAATAAAAACAAACTAACAATAGCAAAAAAAGGAAATTGCAGTAATTTTAGCAGACTAACATTAAGTACTCTGGAAGCCAGACCAGAATCTAGGGGCTCAGTAAATTTTATATGTCACAAATGGAAATGACTTTTATTTGTTAATTATTTTTTATGACCACCTACTGTAACATCTCCTAACACATATTCCCCATCTTCCCTGTCCTCCACTCTTTAACCTTCCTCACCCTTTTTTTGTAGAGGTGCCCATGAGGTCTTTCTAAGTCAATGCTCCAGTTCCATTATTTTCTATCTCAACAGGCTTCACTGGCTCACCATTATCTTTCAAATTAGTCACAGGCTCCCCAGCCTGAATTGAGGGCTTCATAACACAATTCTAGTCTACCTTTGGAGATTTGCTCCCTTTTAGTGTCCTCTCTGTACTTCACACTTATTGCTCTGATCCAACAAGATGGCCTGTCTTATTCCACATGGATTTCACAATTTCCAGGCTCTGTGTCTTTCCTTATGTTGTAACTTATACCTAGAAGAATTTTCTCATAGTCCATCTGTCCTCATTAAAAACTCTGCTCCTGTTTTCAAACTTCTTGTCTGTTTCATTATGACTCTTCTAATTGATTCTCTTTCACTCCCACACTCCTTCTATTGATATTGATTTCTCTGAAGCTGGCTCCTGGTGCCTTTTTTCTTCTTAAGATATATACAGTGTGTCTCAAGTTGGAATTATTTCATGGCTCCCGTATGGTTGATTGGTGGTGGGACTTTATCGCTAATGATAATTTAGAAAATAGTAGGAGGACTAATTGCATTTCTCAAGATGTGAGCTTAAACATATGCTGTTTCTTGGGCTGTGGAAGTTGGACATATTGAGATAAGACTATTCAGAAAAATAGTAAGGCTAGGCACAGTGACTCACTTCCAAAATCTCTGCACTTTGGGAGGCCTAGATGGGAGGGTCACTTGAGCCCAGGAGTTTGAGACTTAGCCTGGGCAATATAGGCGTAATCTGTCTCTATGGAATTTTTTTTAAAAAATGAGACAGGCTTGGTGGTGTGTGCCTGTTGTCCCAGCTACTCAGAAGGCTGGAGTAGGAATCACTTGAGCTCAGTGGGTGGACGTTGCAGTGAGCCGAGATTGTGCCACTGCATTCCAGCCTCGGTGGCACCACGAGAGAAAGAAAAAAATATTAGTAGGTCTACTTGTAATTTTATAACATTTAGTTTTAAATGTACACTGTTTCTTGGGCTGTGACAGTAGGGTAAAATTACCCAGTTTGTGTAAATCTTATGAGGCTTGATAAATGGACTTAATAATGATCAGATGACGAAATTAAATGAGTCGGTGAATGTTAATGCATCCCTCCTTCCATATAACTGGATGCCTTGGGACAGTTCCAGTATGTGACATTTATATTGTGTTATGATGTGTTAATAATGTGGATCACAGAGAAGCAAAAGTCAAGGACAAATGTAATTTTCTGTGAAATGTATATTTAATACTTTTTAACATTTAGCAGAATTACCTTTGGATGTCAGTTGAACATTACATCCCCTTACCACTGTGACTCTGTGTGTGTGTGTGTGTGTGTGTGGTATCTATGGAGTGAATCTATTAATTCCTCTTACTGCAGTTTGAAACACTGAAGTATTATAAACTTTCTGTAATTGTATTGAGTTTTATATATTTTGCTGGTTCTGCTCTAATCTAAGAGTATTCTGTGTGTGATATCAGTGAATCAGGCAAGCTTCCTAGTGTGTTGAGCTTTTGGGTCAGCTATTAGGTTAGAATATCATTTCAAAAATGCTCCGTCTCTGCCTTATGGTAGCCTTCAGTTTGGTCAAACAGTGGAGTAGTGCAAAGACTCCTAACATTGTAGAAATCCCATGACCATATGCAGTGGTTTTATTTTGTTCTAAGGGGTACACACTTCCATTTGGCTGTTTCCATGCAGAGCACATTTATATGAGTTCAATGGCAACTTTTAGTCTGTAGAGGGATACATTGAGAAGTATGTTACTGACCATAAATTATCAATTTGAAATGAATGCATACTTCAGAGGCCCCGCTGGCTCACATTTTTACTGCTGTCCCCTAAAAGCACCTGCGGGTTTATATGCTGAAGATGGAGACCTGCATAGTTAGAAAATTGCTTTCCCTCAGGCCATAGGAAATATTGCTTGACATTTTGTAACACTATTTGATGTTTTTATAACAGCATGCTATGTTGATACTACTCTAGGTCATGTGTAATTTTTTAATCTGTATTTATAAATGCTGTGAAGCTTGCAGGTTTTAAGAATAGTAATGTTTACATTTATATAATTTGATGCAATGACTTTTCCCTTAATATAAAATTAATTTAATGTTTAATATAAAGGCAAGAACCAGCTGTCTTGAAGGCTGTGTAGTTGACTTGTGTATTTTCACTTCCTCATACTGATAACATAACCAAAGGCCCGACCCATGCCAGTGAAATAACCAAAAATTATTTCTACACGATTGTCAGGCAGACCTTTGAGTTTCAATGCAAATTGGGAATGGGGTGGGCATAGCCTTTTTTTTTCTGTGTTATAAAGTAAGCTGAATATATGAAATGTTAGAATGTAAATGTAATGATTAGGTTTATTCTAAAAATTTAAAATCTAATCTACAAAATGCTTAGCACCATAAGTAATACATTGTGAGCATTCAGTAAACCACAGAAGGATTTACCACAGAGGTTAAGAGCATATGCTCTACAGCAAAGTTGCCTAAACTATTTCTGCCTCTGTTTCATCATTTCTAATATAGAGAAAGGCCATTTACTTCATAGGATACTGTGAAATCCATATAAAGCATCTATAACAGCGTTTTTAATAAGTAAAAAAATAAAAATGTCAGCTAAATATTAGTTGTTTATTAATTGTAATATATCCTAAAGCAACTTATTTCTTAACATAAATATACTTCTGAATATTCTTAGAAGATTAGTATCTCTTTTTTTCTTTGCATTTTGTGGATATTTGAAACTATGAAATCTCTATACAGGTGTAGGACATACGTTTTTCTATTTTTTCCTCTTTGTTGGAGAAGTCTATTTCCATGGGACAGGCTGGTTATTTGTCTACAGATCGTCCCCTGGGGATTCTGTAGCAGCTACTTCAAAGCTATCTCAGCTTGCACTTAATCATTTGAAACATCAGATAACTTGCTTGTTCATTTTATGCATGTTTTCTTTTTGAGGAAATTAGTCAACCTAAAATGAGCACCAGAAGATTTTTTTTGTTGTTGTTGTTTGTTTTTACTATTAAAGTCATTCTCAAGCATGTTTATTTTGGAAGAGCAGGGCACTCTCCTGCAACTTTCAAGCATGACTGAACTGGAGAACATTCTGTTTAACCACAAAACTCATGTTCCCGCTATTTAATTCCTTAAAACTTGCCCTCCCTTCAATGCAATTACCATTTGTCTTCCACATTAGGTGGGCAAGTTGTGTTAGCTTCCTCTGTGGGGGAGGATGTTTATTTATTTAGCAGAGACTTTTTGAGTTCCTACTGGTCCACCAGGAACTTTTGAAGGTGAGCTGAGGATACAGTGATGAGTAGAATGAACAAATTCGTTGTTCTCATGGACCCTATAGGAGAAGACAGACAATATCCAGTAGACAAGTAATATTTTTTTTGAGATGGCTAATTTTTATATTTTTCATAGAGATGGGGTTTTGCCATGTTGGCCAGGCTGGTCTTGAACTCCTGACCTCAAGTCATCTACCCACCTGAGCTTCCCAAAGTGCCCGGATTACAGGCATGAGCCACCGTGCCTGGCTAACAAATAAACATTTTTGACTATGTGGAAGTATGATGAAGAAAATGATAAATAGGAAAATGGGACTAAGAGGCAAGAAGGACAAAACGTCTTTGAGGAAGTGGAATGTGCACAGAGATTTGAATGCTGACAGGGAGGCAGCTAAGTGACCATCTGAACAAAGAAGTATTCAGTCAGAAGGAACAGCATGGGCCAGGGCTCTAGGGCCGAAGCAAGCTCCGTCTGACTGAGAAAGGAAATAAATGACTGAATACGTTTCTGTAGCCTTCTGTGTTCCACGTGCTATCCAGGGTGCTTAGGATACGTCAGCCAACATCAGCCAACATATATACAATGTTTTACACAGTTGTCCTCTCCAAAACTCACGGTGAAATTTAATCCCCAATGTAGCCGAACTGAGAAGTGAGGGCTTTAAGAAGTAATTGGACCCCGAGGGATCTGTCCTCATGAGTGGATTCATCCACTCATGGATTAATGGATTAATGAGTTAATGGACTAATGAGTTGTCATGAAAGTGGAACTGGTGGCTTTGTAAGAAGAAGAAAAGGGACCTGAGCCAGCACACTCAGCCATGTGACACACTGTGCCACCTTGGGACCTTGCAGAGAGTCCCCACCAGCAAGAAGGCCTTCACCAGATTTGGCCTTTCTATCTGGGACTTCTCAGCCTCCATAATTGTGAGAAATAAATATCTTTTCTTTATAAATTATCCAGTTTCAGTTTATTTTGTTATCAGCAACAGACTATGACAATAATGCATAATTTTTTTCTAAGTAAATTATGTACAATATAATATATTTATATCATAAAATTAAATAAAATTTAAGTATTAAATTTATATTTATGATTTATAACCCTGATCAGTGTTATAAAAAATGTGTGTATGTAGGGAGGTGCAGGAGTGGGTGGGCTACAGTGTAAAATAGTAAGGTCAGAGTAGGTCTCATAGAGCAAGTGGCATTTAAACAAACTACTGAAGGTGGCAGGGCATGTTTGCCAGATGAGGATGTGGGAGAAGGAAGTACCAGGCACAGGTAAGAGATTGAGATGGGAAAGACTAGTGCTGGAACAGGATTGGATGGGGTGAGGAGTGGCTATGTAAAATGGGACACGGCATGCTTCTGTATCCGCCTTCCTGAGTTACGCTTGGCAGTATGACTGGCTCTGGCCGGTGGGTCATGTAGAGGTGAAATGTAGGGGACTGAAATGCACTCACAGGTTGGGCTCAGCCTCTTGCGATTCAGTCATTATCATGAGAAGAGTTTTCCTGGGGCAGATGTTGCCCTCTTAGCCTGGACCCCTAGTGAATGAAAGTGACACAGAGCCACCCCAGCTAAGCACAACTCATCCCACAGTTGGCAGGAGGGCTGCCCATGAAGGCTGCCTTATATTACCAGACCCTACAGATTTAGGAGAATTAATAGCGACTATTTTAAGTCAGTGAGTTTGGAGGTGGTCTGTTATGCAGAAGTTTTATGGCAATAACTCAATAATAGAGAAAGCAGGCAGTGAAGTGAAATAGAGAGTTGGATATGAGTCTGAAGTTGAGAAGAAGTCTTGGATGGAGATAGAAATTTAGGAGTTACTGGCATACCAATGATATTTAAAACCTCAAGGTGAATGAGATCACCGTGGGAGTGGATGTAGTAGAGAGGGTAGCTGAGGATTGCATTTACATCATTACAATGTCTGGAATAAAAGGAGCAACCCATGACGAGGAAGGAAAATGCCCTACAAACTAAATGGATGAAAACAATATCTACGAGAAGGAAATGAGAAACTGTGTCAAAGGCAGTTGCTGAGAATTGGTCACTGGATGTGGTAACTTGAGGAGAATTGTTGACTTTGATAAATACACGTTTATGGGAGTGTTGCCAGTGCAAGCCTGATGATAGAGATTATAAGCATGAATATAGGCAGAGAGCAATTGGAGATAGAGAGCAAAGTAACTTTTTGAGGAGTTTGTGGGAAGGAGATAGAAATCAGATTAAACAATGCCCCCACTCACAAAGGGAGTGCTAAACCATGATAAAGGTGTACTTTATTCTGAGGTAAGAGATAGTTGAAGTGTTTAAATAATGATCTATTTGTCTTTTATATATTGCTCTGGCACCTGTATGGTAAGGGAGCAGAACAGTTATGAGGCTATTTCTCTTGCCCAGATGAGAAACTGTGTTGTCTTCAGCTGTAGCCCGAGAAATGTGAAAGTCATGGGTAAATTTCACATAGTGGTAATGGTATTAGGTAGACAGCAGTGTGGGATATTTAGCTTAAGGAACTTAAAGTTTTTGTGATCAAATGAAAGATCACAAATGTATATGAGAATTATTTTTTGTAACTTCTCTTTAGATATACCTTATCTTATGTAAATCACACTTGTTTGAAGCAATATATGTTGGTCAATTTATTAAAATTTACATTCTGTTTCTTTTGAAATAGTGCCTATTGTCTATGATAAAATATATATGATCAGCCAGGCACAGTGGCTTACACCTGTAATCTCAGCACTTTGGGAGGCCAAGGCGGGTGGATCACTTGAGGTCAGGAGTTACCAGCCTGGCCAACATGGTGAAACCCTGTCTCTACTAAAAATACAAAAATTGTCCAGGTGGCAGGCTCCTGTAATCTCCAGCTACTCAGAAAGCTGAGGCAGGAGAATTGCCTGAACCCAGGAGGCAGAGATTGCAGTGACCCGATTGTGCCACTTCACTCCAGCCTGGGTGACAGAGTAAGACTCTGTCCCCCCACCCCCAAAAAAATGGATATGGTAATTTTTCTCCTTTTCAAATTCTATTCTAGTCCATCCTGGACCATTCAATCTACACTGGCATATTTTGCTCAAGTGACAGTAGAGATGGTTTCTGGCATAATGTCCTTATCTGAATCTGTGTGCAAAATAACTTTTTAAAACAGTAAAATAAGTTCTGTGATTTTTACTTGGGATAGGGATTAAACAACATCAGCAAAACAGACTTTTACTCCTTAGATCTCATATTTTTATGTACGAGAGAATTGCTTCTACAGAAATAGTGAGTAAAGTATTTTGCCAAGTGTGCTTTCAGTAGAGACTTGAATGATTGTCTGTGATCTGTTTTGCTCTTATTCCACGTTCAGAGGTTCCCATGGGAACCACCCCCAATTCGTGGGAAGAGTCAAATTTAACAAACAATACAGAAAAGCCATTTAATCATCCTCTGTGTGATCCACAAAAGTGCCAGAAATACTGAGGAAATGAAATCACTAGAATCTCTATCTGTATGGGCCTGCCCAGAGAAAAAAGTCCTGTTCATGGTAAAAAGATTTGATAGATGGCAAAAAAAACCCACCAGTGTCCTAAATCTGACAATAACAACAACAACAAAAACTCTCCCATCATCCATCTCCTTCTCTGTTGAGATACCTTTTCAAAATTTTCTAAGTGTTTTTGTGTCCTAGACTTTGGCATCTTGCCATTTTAATTTAACTATTTTTCCCCTGAAAGATTTGTTTCCAGAAAAAGCTTGGGATCATAGTACAGTAAACTTTATACATAATCTTCTTAGTATGTTCAGAAAGCTAATTTTAAACCTAATTTCCCTATCTGTGTCTCTCTCTATTCCTGTGCTTACCTGCCTGCATTGATTAATTTCTGCACGGCAATGAAAATTTGACTCAGTTACCTGACCTCTTACCTTCTGATTGCAGAGGCTCTGTCTTTTATGGGGACGTGGAACACCTGGTGCCATGAGACATGTCAACACAAATTATCCATACCTAGGCTGTGACTTTGGTGAGATGAGAGACATTGGAGTCCCTCAGGAGCAGCTCCTCAGCAGATTGAGGATAAGAACAGAGGGTACCTACAACAGTCTATGTATTCTAGAACACAGCTCTTTTTCTTTTGCCTGACTTGACTGGAAACTGTTTTCAAGTGATTTAAATGTTTCAGCTATGTCACCAGTGGGCACTGAATCCTAAAACGATGATCTGAGAGGGTCTTGGTGACCATGCTATCGAAGCTTCACGTGATGTAGACCTCCAGGTTAGGTTCATCTTCTCACCCTCCCAGTGCTCTCTACTGTGAAACCCAATTGGGCTATTATTTGCTTCCTTAAACACACCTACCTCTTGTCTGCACCAGAGTCTTTGAACATGTGCATTTTACATGAAATGCCTTCAGATGATTTCTGTTCATCCTTAAGATCTCAGATGCCATTTCTGACCCTCCAGCCTATAGGAGGTTTCTCTGGACTGTGTTGTCATAGCACCTTTGCTTTTCCATCAGAACATTTAACATTGTTCATAAATTGTTTTGTAGATGAGGGGTTGGTTAACGTGGGTTGCTTTTTCTCTTCTCCAGTAAAAGAGATTTCAGAATCACTCCCCTTAGAATCATTTATGTGAGGTCTTCCCCTGAGGGCAGGCCAGTGGCATCACTGCTTCAGAAGGGGTATAATCAGGGTGAAAAGCAAAAACGCTCGGTATGTTTGAGGGAAAAGAGATGACGTTTTGGAGAGATGGTAGGTGCCAGAGCCATTCCTGCCTCAGTGCTTCCATAACTGCTGGGAACTTAGAAGGTGGCTATTTGTGGGAATGAAAAAAAGGTATTATGGGAACCTTGGAAGCCCAAGTGCTTGGCATCTTCGATGAGCTTAGCATTCAGGAAGTGAAATTGCCCTTCATAGGCCACGTGGGGTTTGTGCAAAAATCTGCATACAATAGAGTTCATTGAGCAATGGTCCAGCGTCTTCCTCAGCAGTGTCCTTAAGCAGCGCCACCGTGTGGCAGAAGTAAGCAATGGCAGTGATCCGATTCCTGTCTACTCCCTGGTGTGCATGTCCTTGGTGGATGTCCATTATGCATATAGGACATCAAGAGATAAATCGAAAAAATAAGAAATACAACTGTATATGAAGCCTGATTTGGAGAGGCATTTGTTTGAATAGGTCTGTAAGATCCATTGTAGACCCTCGGTGAAGGTTTGTTTTAGAGATGAGGAGATGGAGGCAGAGAGAAGGCGAGTCATTTATCACGGACATAGCATTCACTCTGGGCAGAGTTCGAATAAAAATATGTGAATCTTCTAGCCCCAGTTTTGGCAGTTCTGCAGTTGAAAGATACCATGAAGAAGGCTGATGTGTATTAAGAGATCATGATACAATCACTCCTTATGAGACTACTAAAAACTATGTATTGCTAGGGATATTCCTAGCTATCTGGGGAGAGGGAAGTCTGACCCTCTGGGATGCTTATTTTTTCTTTGGGAACCGTTTTGGAATCATTAATATTTCTCATCTACATGTCTGTACCTCTTCCTTCCAGTTTTCCTAATGACCTTCTTCCTTTTCTTTTTGCCTGCCTCCATGCATTTCTGTTTCTTCGGTCTACCAAATAGATTTCATTTTGAGATATGTGTGTCATCGAGACAAATGTATCTTGACTAAAGAAAGAGAAGCTCTGGTTTCTGTTCTGAAATTTTTGTCTTACACATTTAAAAATGGAAGTAGATATTTGAAAGTAAAAGAAATGAAGTCAGCACACATTAATATGATGAGATTACATAAGACCTGGTAGATAATAAATGTGAGACTGAGTTGAGATTGATGGGTGATGGCTTCTTAGAGGAGGAGGATTTTAAAGATATGTGATATGAAGGTAGAGGGAGGAGGTGTGCACTCCGGGGAGAAATGAGACAGGTGGGGAAGTCCAGCAAACATTTGCTTATGGGGGTAGTGAGAAGACAGTTGGCAAACCTGGATGGGATTATTCAGAACTAGCTGAGGAAAAGATGGCTTAGGGAAGGAGTTTCTGGAGTCAATGGAGACTTAAGCTGCTAAAGTAAAATAAAAGTGTAAAAATGCAAAAAAAAACTTTGGAATAGTTTTTGGGTTCACAATCTCACTTTATTGTTACTATTTGGGTGACTTTGGACAAGCTATTTAAGATAGAATCTGTTTTCTCATCTATAAAAATGTGCTTTTGCAAAAATCAAGTAAAATGTCCTATGAGATGCCCTAAAACAATACTGGCCTAAAGGAGGTATTCAATAAATGTAAGTTTTATACTTTAAATTATACTCATTTCAAATTCTCATCACTAAGTTATAGTTTTGAAAGAATGTTTTCAGTTTATCTTGATTTTTTTCCTGACTTCAAAATTTTCTTTTTGGATTTTCTTAGAAATTAATGGTCTTTCATAAGTAGGTATCAAATAAATCATTATTTTCATTTAAGAAACATGGATGAATTGGCACACACAAAAAATTATTCTCAGAAATCTATCAAAATGAATGAAAAGAACCCCAAATGAGAAAGGATAATTACATTAATATTGAAATTAGGGTGGAGCCTCAACCTCAAACCCTAGATTACAAGACTAGTTTTTGAATTCAATTTAGTAGAAGCTGCCAGGATTTCATACATAAGTTCTTTAATTTTGCATATGCTGTGTATATGGAAAATCAAAATGCTTCAAAGGCCTTTTAAACCCTGGTAAATAGGACAGGGTGGCAAAGTGACACACCAAATTTTATGTTCCAGAATAAAAAAAAAAAAGTGTAACAAAAGAACTAGAAGGGGAATTTTTTTTCCCAAAAGTATTAATGTGAGATGTATAGATATGTTTCCAAAAGTCTACCATCCTTCATTGTTTGTCCATCATTATTTCAGTACAAACATACCCAATGTTTCATAAACTATGTGTAAGAAATATAAGCTTTGATTTAACAATTTCTTACCAAATGAATGTGGTTGTGGTCTCAACCACTGGCAAAAGAATTATAGTGGACACATTCAGCTGCTGTACTAAGGGCAACCATTGTAAAATGCTTACCTCTTAGATGAAAATGGTTGGGCAAGTTATGCTCTTATTCTTTCCTCTTCCACATCTGAAAAGAACCTAGACTCAATGGAGGGAATCCTCACTGATACAAGGCAGAGAATATGTCCACATCAGCAGCATTCATAAGCAGCAGCAGGTCTCTTAAATATGAGAATCAGAGCAGTTACAGAATATATTAGTTTTTGAGCCTGGATAGAAAAAGTCCAGAAGACATGCAGCATGCACTGCTGGTGAGCAGTAACTCACTCTTGTCATTTAGGAAAGAGAACCCATTGTTTTTAGATCTTCAATTTCTGGAGAAGAATATGGAATCTGTTTGTCTTCATTTTCTTGTTTTGTTTTTGGAAGAGCGAAATCTCCAGCTTTAAAAATGTTGGCAACTAATTCAACATTCTTTTTAAAGCATAGTCAGTGTAAGCATCATTGGTGGGCTAGGCAGGACATACCCTGTGAGCCAGATTTTACCCACAGGCTTTCAGTTTGCAACCTCTAACGCTTAGCACAAGACAGGATCAGATCTGAGAGAGAGTTGTGTAAGATTGATGTTCCAGAATTATACTGTATAATATTGTCCAGAATCTTATCCTTTTCAGTATGAACACACTGTTCTCTTAAATATTTTTTGCATTTTTAAAAGAAAATAATGAGTCCCAACATATCCCTTAAGCTTGTAATATCTGTGCCCCAAACTCTTCCTTATGACCTTTCTTAATATTTTGACAATATCAAAACAGAATACAAAATTGTTAGGCATAAATTATCTACTTATTCTGACGTATATTGGGATCTTTTTCAAGCTTTTCAAAAGGTGACACAATAGCCAGTTCAACCTGAACATTAGGAAAGAATTGCAGGATCTCTGAGAATTGGGAAAGGACACAAAAGGCATCAGAAGGTTGGTTTTGAGACGGTTGCCATTGAAAGGTATCTCATTTTTCTGCCTTGCAGACTTCATATTAAACAGATTATCTATCTGTCAAGCATTTTGAGCATTCGCCTTCACTGCTTTACCCGAGGACTGTTGCAACATCTTACTGTGTGAGGTGGACCATATATGTGTGTGTGTGTCTGTGTGTGTGTGTGTGTGTGTGTGTGTGTGTGTGTATTTTTGCAGATGATTTGCAGAATATGAGATACAAAAGCAGCCATTAACAAAACTTGTTTTATTTTTAAAGCTATGTTTGAATGGATTATGTTTGTCCTACAATAGTCTTTTTCTTTATCTGAATAATAAGGTCAATTTGACACAAGTTGATTTTTTTTAACATTTAGTTTAATCCTTTGACAAACCTTGCCCTCATTTCTGTTTAACCTTGAACCACCTGCCTTGTCTGGTTATGTAACTTGAAAATTAGAAAATGGCTATTTCTTTTTTCTTGTTATTGGACTCCAAAACTCACCCAAATTCATTTCTTTGCTTTTTGTTTCCTCTCTGTCTTCCTAATTTCTTATGCTAATATTAATAAAATGGCTTGAGAGAGAATAGTGAAATGCATGTTTTCCTAATTTGCATATGGAAAAGCTAAAGTAGACTGGGAAGAACATGTTACTAAATTAAAATTTTAAATTTTATATCATTGAATGTCAATCTCAGTGTGATCCTTTTATGACTCTGTAAATATGCATTCTTTTGAATGTTGGAGGTGGAAGGCAGTTTGGTGGTCACCTGGACTAAAACCATCATTTTACCAAAAAAGCAATTCTGAACCAAGCAGGAGATGTCTTTTGGCCCAGGTCAAACATAAGCTGGTGGCAAAGTCAAGAGAGAATGTTGTGTACTGGTTAAGAGCTATAAGAATCTGGAGTCAGACAAAACTTCATGTCCTGGATGGCCTTGTATTAGTTTTGCTGATTTCAGGCAAACCAAATAACTTTCCTGAGCCTTAGTTTCAACAGCTTTAAAATAGAGATTATAATATTGCTCACTGTTATTTATGATGTGGAATAAGTGATAGATTCCACATCAACTGCGTGACATCTAACACCTAGTAAGTTCTCAATTGTTACTTATTATTGCTGCATCTCTCGAAACCATCACTCTGATCACTTGTCTATGTTTGTGTCATCACACAGCTCTAGCAATGTTTCCAAACCAAAGAAGGGGTCTCTTAAATTTCCTCAGCAAGGGCTTGGCATCTGTTGTCATTTGTTGAGTGTTTCTCAGGTGGTTCAGGAATGTATATGGGTATGTATTTTTCAGTTTGCAACTCCCCTTGATTTCCATTCTTCACATTTGGCTCATAAATTCGGTCAATATGTGTTGAACAACTTCCTTCTATACACAAAGCTCTGCTAGATCCCTAGGATACAGGGTGAACGAGAAGGCATAATCCCTTTTGCCTAGAGCTTCTGTTCTGAGTTGGGAGAATAGAAGCTAAATAACTAATCATACTTTTGTTTACTTATGGTTGTGTTCAGTGGTTAAAGTGAGTACCAAGCGCTAGTGAGTACCAAGCGCTAGTGAGTCCCCCAAGAGGGGAATCAAGGACGGAGGCGTCTCGTACAAGTAGGTCTTAGCTAGGCAAATAGGGTAGAATTCTTTTCGTTTTGAAGGGATAGTATCTGAGGAGGTACAGGAAGCAGAAACCATTGAAATTTTAGGGATGAGAAAGTCATTGTGGCTGAAGCAAGGGGATGCTGGACGATGAGGATGGAAAGGATGAAGGGGCTGGAACATGAATTTTTAGGCCATGGTAAGTTTTCTGGGCTTTATTATAAGAAAACAAATGGAAGGTTATTGAAATGTTATACATAGAAAAATGTCATCACCAGATCTTTTAAAAAGATAATTTTAGTGCTTCATGAAGCACGAGTAGAGGCAGCAGAGAGAGCTGCTCAGGGTCGGGGTGGATTGTGGTAGAGTAGGGGCAGTGGAGGTGGAGAGAGATTTGAGAAATACACAGGAGGTACAAGGAACCAGCCTGCTGTGTGACTCGTGCGTCAGCAGAGGCAGAGAGAGGTGTCAAGAATGACTCCCCTTTATCATGAACTCTAGTTACCATGAATGTTGCAGTAAGACTAGTTCATGATCATATTTTTTCCAGGTAAAACTAAAGCAAGGAGGACTTCCGAGTTCTGGAAAAAGACTGAAATGAGAGGTAAAAAGAGGACTCTAAGTACGATTAGGACAGAAGACATACCTTAAATATGTTGAGTAGTAAGAACATCAAATACTAGGAGCCAGTGTAGTTAAGTTATGAATTGTGAGGTCTGTATATATTATAGTTGAGGAATTTCTGCTTCTTGCTGTTTTGATGGGCACAGTGTTCTTCCATGACAGTAATCAGATAAACTGCTTAGGTCAACTCAATTAATCTCTTTTAAAAGAAACCTGGGATAATCTGTCTCAGTTCTTTGACATAAATTGATTGATTAGAATGTTTGCTTCGCCAAATTAAGGTAAAACCACTGCCATTTTACCCAAGGTATTGATCTTATGTTTGTTAAAATTGTATCTTTCTAATTTTTTAAAATTTGGTTTTATTATTTTTCAGTGAGAATCCAAACTTCAAACTAAATTTAGTGTAGGTGTGAATGATAATAAAATAGCACATAATTTACTGTAGTTTTCCTATATGCATTATATCCATTTCAGGACATTATGATTTCAACTGTATTTGTACTTGAATTACTCATTTTTGTTTATCAACATGAGGTTTCCATCTGATCAAGAATCAAGTCATTTTTGTTCGGAGTTCTGTTCATTTATTGAAAAAATATTTGTTATGAATGTTCTCATTTATGCACATGAATGCATACTTATATTTTTAAAAGATAACAGAATCCTATTATTGTCAAGAAATTTGGGGTAAGACCACGATGGCAATTTAAGCAGGTTTTGTTTTCTGTTTTTGTGTTTTGTTTTTGACCTTCCTCCCAACTACCTGTCAAATAATATAGGAGGGAAAGCTCCGTCCCACAATTGGAAAACCCATAAGGCTCCCCATTCATCTACCTTAAATCTTGAGGAGTCTCCAGAGCTATCATTGTGCAAAGAGAAGTGGGGGAGCTATTCTGACCTGCTCATTGATTCAGTAGTATATGTCAAACTTAGGGAATGTAGAAAGATGCTCTTGCTATTCTTCTGGCGATGTCGCTTGTCAAAGCCCATAACCACAAATGTTTGGAGAAAATCTAAAGTTGAATATAAGAGAGAACAATAATGAATTGGAAATTCATACTCAGGAGGATATCACATTTATCAAATAAAAGAAACAATAAGAAAACAGGGCTGTGCGTGGTGGCTCAGGCCTGTAGTCCCAGCACTTTGGGAAGCAGAGGTGGGTGGATGGCTTGAGTCCAGGAGTTTGTGACCAGCCTGGGCAACATAAGGAGACCCCGTCTCTACAAAATATACAAAAATTAGCTGGGCATGGTAGTGCACACGTATAGTCCCAGCTACTCTGTAGGCTGAGGTGGAAGGCTAGCTTGAAGCCAGGAGGTGGAGGTTGCAGTGAGCCAAGATCATGCCATTGCACCCCAGCCTGAGCAACAGAACAAGACTCTGTGTCAAATTATACTACAAGGCTATAGTTACCAAAATAGCATGGTACCGGTATAAAAACAGGCAATTAGACCAATGGAACAGAATAGATAACTCTGAAATAAATCCAAATACTCACAGCCAACTGATCCTCGACAAAGCATACAACAACATAAAGTGGGGAAAGGACACCCTATTCAATAAATGGTACAGGAAAAACTGGCAAGCCACATATAGAAGAACGAAGCTGGATCCTCATCTCTCACCTTATACACAGATCAACTCAAGATGTATCAAAGACTCAAATCTAAGACATGAAACCATAGAAATTCTAGAAGATAACATCAAGAAAACTCTCTAGGCATTGGCTTAGGGAAATAATTCATGACTAAGGACCCCAAAGCAAATGCAAGAAAAACCAAAATAAAAAGCTTCTTCACAGCAGAAGAAATAATCAGCAAGTAAACAGACAACCCACAAAATGGGAGAAAATATTTGCAAACTGTGCATCTGACAAAAGACTAAAATATCCAGAATCTGCAAGGAACTCAAGAAAAAAAAAAATCCCATCAAAAAGTGAGTAAAGGACATGAATAGACAGTTCACAAATGAAGATATACAGTCAACAAGCATATGAAAAAATGCTTCACATCACTAGTTAACAGGGAAATGTAAAATAAAACCAGAATGAGATACTATCTCACACAAGTGAGAATGATTATTATTCAAAAGTCAAAAAATAATAGATGTTGGCATGGATGTGGTGTGAAGGGAACATTTTTACACTGCTGGTGAGAATGTAAACTAGTGCAACCACTATGGAATACATTATGGAGATTCCTTAAAGAACTAAAAGTGAGAGCTAAGCTATGAGAATGGAAAAGTATAAGAATGATATAATGGACATTGGGGACTCGGGGAAGGATGGGAGGTGGATGGGGGATAAAAGACTGTATATTGGTTACAGTGTATGCTTCTTGGGTGATAAGTACAACAAAATCCCAGAAATCACCACTAAAGAACTTATCCATGTAACAAAACCACCTGTACCCCCAAAACTATTGAAATTAATAAAATAAAAAAAAAGGAAAGCAAAATTAAAGAAAAAAGAGAGATTGCTTGAGGATAAAAATCAACAAAGTATACACTTTAGTAGAGAGAGTAAATATCAGAATGGATGTTACTGGAAACCAAATTAATTAACTGAAAGGCTGAGAAAATTTGCATAACCTTAAGTAAAAAAGAGATTTTATAAGAGAGAAGATGACACATGTAGGATAGGTCTTGGGGTTCATCTCATAGTTAATAAAAAGAGTTTTAGAAATGGAGAACAGATGTGAAGAAGGAGGAACAATAATAGATTACCATTTCTTCTAAGCTGAACCTAATTCTTAAAGCCTTCACTTGAACTCACCAAAGACTGGTGAAGATTAATGAAAATAAAATCTTTTAGACATACTATGATAAAATTTTTGAATTCCAAGGTAAAGAGAAAATTTATACAAAAGATGACACAGAAGACAAATTGGTTACCTTCAAGGATAAGAGAATTTGACTATTATTCAGTTTCTCATCTACCACACAAAATGTTAGTGGACAATGCAATGTTTTTTTTCAGAACTGTGAGTAAAAAGGGTTGTAATCCTAGTATTCTTTCACAGGACACAGTTTGCTCATGTGCATTTTGCTACATGAAAGGACTCAAAGTATTCTGCAAATGTACTGTTTTTTTTTTAAAAGAGATAGTAGGAGGAAATTCAAAGATGTACTGTAGCTAAAATGAAAATGAGTCAAAATATATCACAAATGATTTACAATATGAAGATGGGTGCAAGATATATGCGTCACAGATGCTGCTACAAGACTGACCCTGGGCATATTGCATTAACATCACCTAAGAAAACTTTTTTGCCCAGATTTAATAGAAGAATAATTGAAAAATAAAAATTGCGTGCATTCAAGATATACAATTTGATTATTTTTACGTATGTGTACATTGTGAAATGATTACCACAATCAAATTAGTTAACATCTTCATCACCTCACAGTTACCTTCTATGTTGTGGTGAGAATATTTAACATGTACTCTCTTTGCAAATTTTAAGTATACAATACACTGTTATTAACCATAGTCACTATGCTATACATTAGGTATCCTGAAATTATTCCTCTTATAACTTAAAGTTAGTACCCTTTAACCAAAAATCTCCCTGCTAACCCCACACCCTGCCACCATTCTATTTTCTGTTTCTATGAGTTCAACTCTTTTGGATTCCACATATAAGTGAGATCATACAGTATTTGTCTTTCTGTGCCTGGCTTACTTCGTTTTGCATAATAATGTCTTCCAGTCTCCTTGATGTTGTTGTAACTGACACAATTTTCTTTTTTAAGACTAAAAAATGTTCAGCTATGTGGAATATTATTATGTTACTCTTAATATTATATGCTATATTTTATATATACCACAACTGTGATGTATGTATCACAATTTCTTTCTCTTCAGTATCAGGGCTATTATGAATAACACTATAATGAACATGGGAGTTCAGCTGTCTCTTCGAGTTATTTAATTTCTTTTGGATGTATACCCAGAAGTGGGGTTGCTGGGTAATATGACTGTTCTACTTTTAACTTTCTGAGGAAACTTCATTCTGTTTTGCATAATGGTAAATTTATTATAATGTATAATATCAATTTATATCCCATCAACAATGCTTAAGGGTTCCCTTTTTATGACATCATTGCTCAACATTAGCAGTCATCAGGGAAATGCAAATCAAAATCACAGTGAGATCTCACCTCATGCCTGTTAGGGTGTTTTTTGGTTATTATCTATTATTTTTTATAATATTATCAAAAAGTGAAAAGATAACAAGCAAGGAAATTCTTCCAAGGACACTTTAAATGCTGATTCCTGGAGTCCAAACTGAGAGATTATGAGAGTGTAAACCTGAGATAGGTCCCAGTAGTCTGTATTTTTAATAAGTTCCCCAGGTGACCTGCTACTCAGCCAAATTTGGTAACCTGAGAGTAATGAGTTCAGGCTAGGTGTGGTGGCTCATGCCTATAATCCTTGTACTTTGGGAGGCTGAGGCAGGCAGATCACCTGAGGTAAGGAGTTCAAGACCAACATGACAAACATGGAGAAACCTTGTCTCTACTAAAAATATAAAATTAGCCAGGCATGGTGGCTCATGCCTGTAATCCCAGCTACTCAGGAGGCGGTCAGGAGAATCACTTGAACCTGGGAGGCAGAGGTTGCAGTGAGCCGAGATCACGCCACTGCACTCCAGCCTGGGCAACAAGAGCAAAACTCCATCTCCCCCGTCCCCCCAAAAAAGAGAGAGAGTAATGAGTTCAATAAAATATATTACAATTAAATTATTATTGATAATGTAAGTTATGAAATATTAATGAAATGGTTAAAAAAAGATCCTCAACTGCAAGAACCATAGTGCAATCATTTTTGTCTAAAAGTAAATTGTAGCTTATTTCAAGAGAAGCTAGGTGCTGTGTGTATATTGCGGTGAATGCTGTATAGTGTAAGGGAATCACTGAAGACATAGAAGCTTGTAAATGCCTAGCCTTGTTCCTGAAAGGGGAGCTCTTAGACACGATTTAATTACTGACGGAGAAACATTAATTACACATGGTTATATATTTAAAGATTACCAGCAGAAAAATAGAAACAATGGCTAGAGAATGGAGAATAATAAATAAGAAGAAAAAGAAAGCTTCAATAGTAGAGTAAAAATTTGGAAGAATGAAACAATAAAAATATAAACAAGCAATATAAGTGATAGAATGTAGTTTGACAGTAGTAATCATTTCACTATGTATAGGTATATCATAATATTACGTTGTGTATACCTTACATAGATGTAATAAGAATACATTTAAAATATATATGCATGTTATAATAAGTAGGTAAATTGAATCTAAAATTATAAAGCATTCTTCCATTGGCTTAAAAAGTATAAAACAATTCCATGCCGTTTAAAAGAAGACTTTTTTCATAAATGGCACAAAGTAATTAGAAAGTTTTTCACTATTATATCTGCAGCTCTTGGCATGATTGGACATATAGTTCAAAAATGATTGCCAACTTATGGAATGAATGGATGTGCAAAAATAAGACAGAACCTCCCATCACAACCATCACCAAAAATAAAAAGGTAACAGGTAACAATACCATTATTAAAATACACTTCAAATAATAAATAGATGGCACATAGAGCTATTTTTTTTTAAAAAATCACCATTAAACAAGATGAATAGCATTAAACTTTTGTGTACTGAAAAACACACATTATGAGGAATTGGAAACATAAACATTCAAGATTAAATTAGCAAGACTATTACCAGACTGGGAAATTTAATACATCTCCCAGGATTGGACTAGTCAAAACAATCCCAAACAAATGATGTAATATTTTCCACAATTTTAAGCTCATACCAATGCTTTGATAACCATAAACTTTTTACCTCATCATTTAATATCATTTTAATTGTAAAATGAAGTTAATATGATGACTAGAAATAAATGAAAAAATTAGAACAAATCTTATTTATTTTTACCCTGGCCCATTTTAATATTTCCATTTGGCTTCTAATAGTATATGATGTTTCCCTTTCCTCATTTGAGAACTCCTGGTTTGAATATTATAATTCATTTAAGATTTATTTCAAGACTGGGCATGGTGGCTTATGCCTGCAATCCCCAAAGCAGGAAGATCATTTAGGGCCAAGCATTCAACAGACCAGGCAACATAGGCAGACACAACACCATGCCCAGCTAGGACTATAGGCACACAACACCATGCCCAGCTAATTTTTTAAAACATTTTTAAAAAATTAACTGGGCATGGTGTTGTGTGCCTATAGTTCTAGCTAGGCTGAGACAGGGGGATTGCTTGAGTCCAGGAGTTCAAGGTTATAGTGAGCTGTGATGAGGCCAGGGCACTCCCCTCTGGCCTGGGCGACAGAGCAAGACCCTGTCTCCATGGTTGGGAAGTTATACTCTACAAATGTGGACTGTATATTGTTTCAAAAATGTTTTTGGAATGTTTATGAAATTTGATCATATAATATATCTAAAGGAAATTTCAAATTTAAAGTATTAAAAATCTTGTAGGTTATGATGTCTAATTAAAAAGCAATAAAATTATAAATTAGCCAGGACCAAAGGTATGAACTACTTGGAAATTAAAATTAAACAAAGAGACTTGTAAATGACTTTTGTGTTTAAGAGGAAGTCAATTAAACTGTGAACTATCTTTTTTAAAAGTCACAGGAAATAATTATTCAGTATTCTAGTATATAGTCAGATGTTTACTGAGAGTGATTTTTTAAAATGTCAATGCATCATTTTTAAATATGAAAGATTGAAATAAAGTAATCTAAACATTTAACTTGAGAGGCTAAAAGATGAACATTATAAAACAAAATAGTAAAAATGAATAGTTATTTAAAAGTAGAAATTAATGACTTGTTTACATACAAAATATATAGAATTAAAAATACCCCATATTTGAAAAAACTTGTAAAATCAACAAAGCTTTGTTGTTTCTGATTCATAAAAAATGAGAAGTTCATAAATATATAATATTAAATTTAAAGGAGATGGGACCATATGTATATAATAAATTTTCAAAATCATTAGTGCTCGTTATAGATGTAGAATTGGTTATTTGCTTCGAAAAAGCAAGAACGACTTTGTTTTATCAGGAAAAGAAAAATTTCCTGCTTAAATGAATTGCCAAGAGACAGCAAATAAAAAAGATTGTCTTAGATTAACCCTCAGTACTGCAAAATACATAGATTCAGATGACTTCATAGTTAAGTGTTGAAGCTCAAGAAACAAATCATTACCAAGTGATTTAAAATGTTTCAGAATTTAAAACTAAAAATAACAGAGAACACTTTCTGTCTTATTTAAAGTTCATGTTTTGAGAGGCTAACATAACTTATATCGTCAAATTTTAGAAAGGCTGTATGAAGTAACAACAAAAATTGTAGACCATGTTCCTTATTATTACTCATGTAAATATGATTGAATCACAGATATCATTATGTTAAAAGAATGATATACACTTACCAAGTCTCTTTATTCTAAAATTGCAAGAAGAGTTCAGTATTAAGAGGTACAATTAACATAATTCCTTATAATACATTAAAAAGATAAATAAGATACTCCATATCTCTATCTTGAAAGATGTTTAAAGCCTTTTGATAAAATCAAATAGACATTCCCCAGTAACATTCTTAGAACACTAGGAATAATAAAAGAAACTTTAAAGTTATTATGAAAGATACCATGAAAAATGGTAGTGAATATAGCAATTCACTGTAAACAGTAAGACTATTTCTGTTCAAAGTTAGAGAAAGAACAGAAATTCTATCAGTGCCCTTAGTTAACAATGCTCTGAAGATTATCATTGATAAAATGAAAACAGTTAAAAATAAATAATGGGAAATGACAAATATTACTATTTTCAAATTGTTTTTGCGTTCTTCAGCAAAGTTTTACAATTAAAAGGTTTTAGAAGTAATGAGTTTACTAACATGATGAGAGATAAATAAAACTAGTAACAAGCTAATACTTGTAAGAATTTTAAAAAGTAAGGAAAATAATATATTCACAGGAGAAACAAAAAAAATTAGAAGTAAACTTAAAAAATCATCAAGACCTACATGATAAAAAAAAGTATTACCATTTACTAAATGATATAAATAAGTGCTTGATTGAAAAGTAAACACACTCTCCTCCAAAAAGCGAAGTCCTGTCATTCCAAAGATGTCAGATGTTCCCATATTAATCTATAAATTTATTGAGGTTTAGGTAAAAACCTACAATTTTTCTGTTTTTGTTTTTGCTTCGAATAAGGGCAGAACTTACTGAACCTAAATTTAATTTGGAGAAAAAATTGGCTAGAGAAATATAGGAAGTGAACAGAACCTTGCAAAAGAGGGAATGGGAGACTTTACTAGATGTGAGTGTAAATTTAAAAGCCAAAATATTTTAAAATGTAGTGTCAGTAAAAACTTATGCAGATATAGACAGATCAATAGAAATAGAACAAACCATAGTTATAAATTTAAGTGGATATTAAATGTCATATAAAATGAATTGTAATATGGATTGGTAACTCAGCAAATACTGAAAAAAATAGTCTATTTTAACATTTAGATCAATACCACTTCAAACAAAAATGCATTACTCTGAAATTTAAATATAGAAATAATCACATACTACTATATGAAAATACAGAATGTTTTTAACTTTTAGAGAAGGACTTCATCAGACTGATTCAAATCAAATAACTATAGTAGAGAAAGATATGTTTCCTTAAAACGTTAAATTTCTGTAAAATGGGAATTCTTCATAAATACAAAGCCATATGTAAACAAATGTTCATTGTAGCATTTTTGATTACATACCAAAACCATGCACCTAAAGGTCCACCAGGAAATGGACAGAGAGATAAAAATGATTTGGTCTTACAAAAAATGTTAAAATAGCTCTAAATAATGATAAGGTAGGTCTACATGTATTGACTTGGAAAAATGCCATTATATTTTCAGAGGACAAAAACAGTCATAAAAGAGGATGTAATATATGATGCCATTTTTATAATTCCACATCTATGCATTTTTGTTTGTCTTTTGTATGAAGAAAAAGAAAAGAATGTGAAATTAATACCAGGTTCGAGAACTAAGGGAATGAAATTACAGACTTGGAGATTCTAAACTTTATTTTTGCATATTCTGAAATATTTGAACTATGAACATTCATTGCTTTAATTGTTGGAAAAAGTAGAGCTATTTCCAATATGGATTAAAAAAGAAAAAGTCAGTAGGACTTTATCATCTATGTTCTACCCGTATGATTGAGATCCTAAGCCAAGCCAATTCTTAGAGATATTCTGAATGACACATCCCAAAGCTCAGATAAGTACACTCACTGTTAGAATCTGCTCATAGCTATGAGCGAAACATAGTCTCCAGTTGCATTAAAAACTATAAAAGACAAGAGAAGGTCATTTGTATACTGTATTTACTTGAGTTACTTACTGAATAGTATACACTGAGCTCTTGGTGTGTTTGGTATTGTCTTTTGGGTTCTAGTCTAGACCATTAGTTCTATGGTACTCTAGACCATTTGTCCTTGGACTAGGAGCACCAAGGAACTTGTTAGAAACACAAAGTCTCAGGCTTTATTCCTGACCTCCTGAATCAGAAATTTCTGGAGCCCTCACTTGGAATCTTGTTTCAGCAAGCACTTCAGGTGATTCTAATGGAGCCAAATGTTTGAGAACCACTGCTCTACTGCATCCAGGGGAAAGCTGCTTATTAAGTCAAGTTTTATTGTAAGTCAATCTTTCTCTTTTAAGTATATGACATTTATTGAGAATGATTAGAAAATTGGTTGCAAACCAATGAGTGGGTAAAGAAAATGAGGCGTTTATGCATCATGGAATACTACTCATCCACAAAAAGAAACAAGATAATGTCTTTTGCAGCAACTTGGATGGAGCTGGAGGCCATTGTTCAAAGTGAAGTAACTCAGGAATGGAAAACCAAATATTGTATGTTCTCACTTATAATGG
Organism: Cacajao melanocephalus; assembly: GCA_963573385.1. Classification (NCBI taxonomy): domain Eukaryota; kingdom Metazoa; phylum Chordata; class Mammalia; order Primates; family Pitheciidae; genus Cacajao; species Cacajao melanocephalus. The sequence goes on from CAUYLG010012146.1 coordinate 90,512, forward strand.
GAGCCAAGCTTTGTGGATGCAAAGACATAAGAATGATTTAATCGACTTTGGGGACTCAAGGGGAAGGGTGCCACAGGGGTGAGGGATAAAAGACTACTGGGTACAGCGTTCATTGCTAGGGTGATGGGTGCAACAAAATCCCAGCAATCACTACTGAAGAAGTTATCCATGTAACCAAAAACTACCTATACCCCAAAAACAGTTGAAATAAAAAATTAAAAAAAGGAAAATTGGTTGAAAGTAGGCCAGCCCATGAAAGCCATTGAATACTTGGCTAAGGACACAGACGTTCCTTTCGAGGTTGATAGGGAGCTTTAAAAATTTCTGAATGCGAGAAGGACATGAGTGGTTGATGTTTATCGGGACAACTGCTCCAGCTGCAGTGTATAGCAGATTGCAGGAGACTGACACTGGAGAGCCAAGTTAGAAGGCTATTTAAATAGACCAAGAAGAAAGTACTAAAAACCAGGATTGGAGTAGAGGAAAAGGAATTGGAAAAGAGACAAATGAGAAAGAGAGATTGTGAAAGTGAAAACAATACTTGGTTCCTGATGGCATGTAGGGGCCAAAAGAGAAGAAAGGCAAAGATGATTGACATTTTAAGCTTATGTGACAGGCATTATTGGCACTACTGATCAGAACAACTATCAGTGATCTGTAACTTAGCAGATTGTGTTTGTGCTGGTATCAGTTATCACACAGAAGATTGGTTTGTTTGGATGTCTAAATTGGGGCTTTTCAGTTCATCAGAAGGATGGTTAAAATTCTCAATGATTAGCATTAGAACAAAAGAGAACACAAATACAGTTGAGTACTTTGCCAGACTCATCAAATATGATTTTGATGGGTTAAGAACTCCTAACGATGGCACAGTGATCAACTGAGCAAACAGACCATTTGGCTTGAACAGAAATGTCAACAAAGGCATAATCTACTATGTTGCTAATTAGAGATGGTACTAGCTGGTTGATGGACTTTAGCCAAGACATACAGAATGGTGAGAAGCCAGTGTATAGAGCCTCTGGGAATCTGAATAATCAATTATTTTGCAGTCGATAGTGTAATTTACCTGTATTAGAATTTATATGCAGAATTAAACACTCCTTCCTCAGAATTTCCACAGTACTTAATCTAAATTTTTATTGAAGTATGTATTTTAGTGGTTTATTTATCTTGGGCAGAGTTTCTTTTTGTGGGGATATCAAACTGTTAATGGATAGAAAGGGATAGATTGAATATTCCTTGGAGTTGGATCAATGTGAAGAATAGTTGAAGTTGGTTGTAGTATGGCAAGTATGATGTAGAGAAAATCTTTGGGATGTTCAAAGCTCAACTCAGCTACTTACTTCCTCTTATAATTTGGTCTGACTTGAACGCTCTGATTCCTCATTTGTTAAACAGAAATAATAACAGTAGTTTACCTCACAGGGTTATTATAAAAATTAAATCTAAAATCCAGTTGACTTGAACTTTAAAAGATAAAATTTGAAAAAAAATACTAAATGAAAAAATAATTAAGTAAAATTATGCATATGCAATGTTAAACAGAATCTGGAAAAAAATTTCTCAAAGAGGTTAGCTGTTGTAGCTGTTATTGTTGTTTTATTTTATTGTCAAATAGGCCATGAGAGTCATCTAGAGGTGTGCAGATCTTGAGGTAAAAAGGTTTTGCATCCCTCTAGCACAGTTTACAAGCAACATCAGCTAAATGAGTGTTGCAGAGCCTGAACTTGTTTGGCGAGTGGTTGAATAAGGAAATGATAAAGCCCACATTCATTTGTTTTTACTTTTAGGGTAGAAGGGTGCAGCAACTAGGTTTCTGCGGAATATATCACTTGCTGTGTTTTCTGTGGAAATGAGACTATAGTTGTTCATTCAGAGTGAACAACTGATTTTAAAATTGTAATACCCCTAGATGGAAGTGTATAAGAAAACAATCCCATTTCTTTTCTTATAAATATGCATATATATGCCTTAGTTCATTCATGCTTCTCTAACAGCATACCAAGACTGGGTGGCTTATCAGCAATAGACATTTATTTCTCAAAATTCTGGAGGCTGGAATTTTCAAGATCAAGGAGCTGGCAAATTGGATGTCTGATGAGGGCCCACTTCCTGGTTCATAGCCAGCCTTCTCCTCTCTAAGTTCTCACAGGGTGGAAGGGATCAGGGAACTCTTTTGAGTCTCTTTGATGAGGGCACTAATCTCGTTCAAGAGGGTTCCACCATCATGATCTAATAATCTATCAAAGGCCTTACTGCCTAATAGTTTCTTTTGTTGCCAGAAAGGAATATCTGAGACTGGGAAATTTATTTAAAAAATAGGTTTAATTGACTCGCGGTTCTGCAGGTGGTATAAGCATGGCAGTGGCATCTGCTCAGCCTCTGGAGAGGTTTCAGGGAGTTTTCACTCATGGCAGGAGGCAAAGCAGAAGCAGGCATGTCACATGGTGAAAGGAGAAGCAAGAGAATGGGGAAGTGCCACACACTTTGGAACAATTGTATCTGGAGACTCATTATTGCAAGGACAGCACCAAGCCATGAGGGATCCTCCCCCATGATCCAGTCCCCTCCCACCAGGCCCCTTCTCCAACACTGGGGTTTACAATTCAACATAATATTTGGGTGGGGACAAATACTCAAATCATATCACTATCACATTGGTGATTAGGATTTCAGAATTTGAATTTGCGGGACACAAAAATATTTGATCTATAGAAATATGTATAAGACATTAATTTATAAAACAAGATCTGTATTGAATATGTCATAAAAGATACCTTCTAGGTTCACTGTCTTATTTTAGGAAATTTGAAAATGTTCATTAGTCTCCTAAACCTCTGCAGATAGTTTTCCTTGTCTTTATGACCTTGGATTTCTTTTTTATAGGATTCCTTGTCTAGAATATCCTAACTTGTTTTTCCTAAACATGGCAATCACTAATCCTTCATGTCCCAGTTTACAATCCATCTCCTTAGTAATTTCCCTTCTCTTCAACCAGGAAAAAAGTCTGAGAAATTCTGTAGCACTTTGGTCCATTGTTATGATATGATTTCAAATGGCCTGAAACTGTTTATGTTTGTATAGAAATTTGATTTATCTTATTAGATTGTAAACTCCATATAAGAAAGCTGAGAAAACAAAATTAAGAATATGGGGAAAGGTTTGAAGCAGAAGGTCAGAGACGGAGGCTTCCTCAATGCCATGCAGAGGATTGAGCTTGAGTAGTAACTAGTGCTTGTTACCACATGACTTAATCTCACAAACCATGATGTAATGATCTAGAGGTGGCTCCTTGTCCCCAAAGGACTGTGATCCTTAATAAGTGACTTGGCAAGAGCTCTGGCTAACAGGTATGTTGGATATGTCACAGCATCTCAACCTGATCTGATCATACAGACAGAATGAGCAGAGAGTGGTCAGACTAAAGCTAAAAGTCACAGAGAGAGGGCAGTGATATTACAGGCAAGCAGATAGCACAGAATAAAATTCAATGTAAAGAAAGTAGTTAGTAGTGTCAGGAGAAGAGTATCTGCCCTCTTTACCAACCCATTTATCTTTAAAGTAAATCTCGTGAACTCAAGTTACCTGAAAATATGGTTAATTGCATGTACCTGAAAATATGGTTAATTGCATGTATCTGAAAAAAAGCCTAACTATTGAAGCATCATTTTGTAACCTCTTTGGTGGAAATGACTCGCTTTATATGTTGAGTCTCAATGTACTGCCTTGTAGTTTCCATGCACAAGTACTTGTCATGCTTCCTGAAATCACATAGAACATGCAGTAATCGTGTAGCCAATGACAGGCCTTCTAGGATGAGCAGATTCTTCAACAGTAGGGAGATGTGTTTTATAGGACATGAATAAGTATTTTTCAGGGCTTGATGTAATATACTCTCTACCACTGTCCCAGTAAGGAATAGCAGAATAAATAAAGGGTCTAATATTTTCTTATTAATGAGCTTCCTAAATAGAATATATATACCACTTTGTGGTACTATGGTTGTTTTGGGTGACATATCTAAGATTAGGTTTTGTTTTAATAGTAAAAATATATATCTATTGTTACGTATATTAGAAACATATAACCAGCATGGCAAATCCATGGCTTCCTTGAGTCTACTCATTAAGACAAGTGAAAATACATATTTAAATTTAAAATATGAATTTAACAGTGCTAAGTAAACAGTTTTAGTGGTATGCACATACAGCCAACATAATGGAAGATGTTTCCTAATGATGGTAATTAGTATAACACTGCTTTAAGAAAAAGTGTCAACAGATTAGCATGATATGCCAAAAGCAAACTGGACCAATATTATCACTTTTAGTTTTGCTTTTTAACTTCAGTGTTGATATTTTAAGATATTTGATATAGCTTTGGAGATTAATTGCTTTAAAAACCAACTTAAATATGAAATAAAGAAATTATACTAACACAAGTAATGCAAGAAATAAACATCACTTCAAGGTCAGTATCCAGAAATTGGAGCTCTCTGAATTTATAAGAAAATTTCAAGAAACAACTTTCCTGTCAAATGGAAGTCAGTAGAAAATCAACAAAGAGTGATCTTTGTACCCAAGAAAACATATGGACACATGTAACAGCATGCAGAAATATAAAAGTAAAAAAAATCACTCAGGAGTCAGACAGAATTTTTTTTTAATTAAGGTCATTTGGGTTCCACTTCCTTGTATGTCAAATAGTTGAAGAAATGCAGATGAAAGCAGGAGATGTGGTAATACTAGACTGTGTATCCATTAAAGAATCATGAAAACAAAAGTTTAAAGCAAGAGTTGCTAAAACCAAGTGTTTTCTTGAAAGAGCTCCTAAATCAAATGTAGAGGTAAAAATGTGTGATTTTATCATCATATCATTTTATTACAGGGTGGAATTCAACATTTTCAATGTGATTTTCATAGATTTTATTGAATTGGGAAGGTTAGCAATTAAATATTGCTAATAACATTCTACCTGGTTTCTCAGCATCTCATATCTTTCGCTCTGACCCATCAGAAATACTACTGGCATGCTGTCACCCCAGTGCACATCTTGGATTGTTTTTGCTCCTCTGCTCAACACTCTTTCTGGGGCTCCTCCCTGAATTCCTCCAAACATCTGAATTCTTTAGCATGCTGTCCAGCATGCTATGCTGTCTTGTTCTAAATCTAACTTCTAGTCGTTTTTCTTTGCTCTTGTGTTTGGCTACTTACTTTTATCTTAATAAGCTCTATCTGCCAGGACTCTTCAGAGAAGCGGAACCAATAGGATTGTGTGCGTGCATGTGTGTGTGTGTGTGTGTGTGTGTGTGTGTATCTCCAGGAAACTTCAGTTTTTACACTTAAGGCCTTCAACTGATTGGATAGAGATCACCCACATTAAGGAGTATAATCACCTTTACTTAAACTCAATTGATTATAGATGTTAATCCTATGAACAAAATACTTTCACGGCAATATCAAGTCTAGTATTTGACCAAACTACTGGGTCCTATAGCCTAGCCAAGGTGATGCATAAAATTTGACTATCACAATTGCTTTGCTTTGCTTTTTTTCTTTTCTTTATTATCTGGATTTTAAAATTTTTTTCTACCTTACATGTCCTTACTCCACATTCCTAAACTTGAATACCCTTCAAGCCCCAGCTTATTTCTCCCTCATTTTAGAAGTCATTACTGTTCACTTCATCCTGGAGTGTTAGCTAGGACCAGTGAAATTCAGTAGCAGGATGCACCGTTTTCATAGCATGCATTTCATGCTGCCTGGTGTTGAATATATTCGTGTAAGGCTTTTATACTCTATGAGAGCTTTGAGCTTCTCAAGGGCCAAGGCTGTAACACATATGTCTTTGAATTAACATGTAATACATTGCTCTACACAAGGTGCATACTTTTTTTGTTTTCTAAAGTGCAGAGTGCTATTCTAAGCCATATTAAACTCAAAGAATTATAGAAACATTCTCATATACATTGGGAATATGAAATAGGAAGAGTGCTTCACAAAGTGTGATAGGCAGTCTACCACAGAAAGTAGTGTTTGCCTTAATAGATTCATGTTCATATTAGTGTAATTTAGAAAAATATTGACATCAACAAATTCCCAGATATTAGTCTTTAGGATGGCATTAAAATAGAGATCTATGTTAGGTTTGAATCAATTATTAAGTATGTATTTGAGGGCAAGGATGACAGTGTTCTGAAGTAGTCCATGAAGAAACTAGGTTTGTGCCACGTTAATTTAATACAGGTCTAGACTGGAAATGAGGAAAACTGAAATTCTATAGGTCCATCACTCATTGTCTGTGTGATCTTAAGAAAGTTTTACCTCTTGGCATCTATGTCTTTTTTTGTGTGTAGATATTCTGTTATCGTCTAACTCTAAAAGTATAATTTGTTACTAAGATACCTATAAATACAGTCAGACTACAACACAGATGGTGCACACAGGAAGAAAATTTCTGATTGGTAGACTAATCCAAAATAGGCTGTGTATATATTGAATGAAATACGACCAAACAATCTGCAAATAGCAGACGCAGAACATCCTTTAGGTTGGAACTGAGTCAAGTAAATTTATGATCTAATCTTACTTATTCTATGACATTTCTGTTAAATGAATGTCCCTGATCCTCCTGCCATCCTACTCACATTTCTAATGTGCTCATACTCCAAGGTAATCATGATCATTTGCAATTATAAATGTCCTGTTATCAATTAATTTGCAGTTCACCAGTAACCATCTGATTATTTCTAACAAAGCTGCACTGGCATGGTAATTATATTGAGAGTAATTATCATGTAATTGCACATAATTATTTGTACCTTATTAAGTGCTCACATGATTAAAATATTTCTGGTCAAATAAAAATTATCCATGAGAGTATTTTTTTGGAGGGGAATAAGAAACGTTGCTTCCTGGTCTTCCATTCTTTAAATAAATTAAAGCTGTCTAGCTGACAGTCCCATAATGCCCCTAATAGGATGAATTGGTAAGGATAGGAAACTTAGATTTCATTAATACAATACCTTGTACCTCCAATGAAGTTGAGATAATAAACTTCAACTTCCAGCATGGATGAATGCTTTCCCTGTAGTAGTTATAACAAAAAATATTACCCTATTAAGAGTGTACACTATGAATGTCATTGAGGACAATGTGTTTTTCATGTTCAACACCACCATTAGCAGTTTTATACTGAACTTTTATTTTTCTCATAGTATTCTCTCTTCAACACTTTTAATATTCACCTATGTTTACTCAGTGTGTATTTTAATTTCCAAAGACTATCTTTAGTGGGATGAGCTATGGGTATAATTCCAAAAGCACCCACCAAATTTGTTTTTTCAGACATTCATTAGAGAACAACTATATATACTAACACTGTCCTTTAGAAATATTATGTGAGCTACATAACCAAATTTACTTTTTCCAGTAGCCACAAACAATAGCAATAAATAGGTAAAATTAATATTAGTAATATATTTTATGTAAAACAATCATTAATTCAAAGGTACTCAGTTGTAAAAATGATTAGTGAAATATTTTACATTTTTTGTTCTAAGCCTTATACTAGTGTATATTTTACTTATAGCACATCTCAATTCAGATTAGTAACATTTCAAGGACTCCATAGCTATAGGTAGCTTATGGCTGCTGAATTAGTTGGCACATGTATGTTGATTGTATCTACATGGTAGATAAAGGAGACTCCTAATTAATAGCTCTCTGATTTGATAGATTTTTTATGAGTTTAAATTTCCTAATCTGATAATTAATACATCCAGCCTAAAACATTTCTTTTTAAATTAAAACATTTTCTAGAATGATAAGGATGGAATTAACATTAAGGGACTGTTTCACTAGGTCATGTCTGATGCTAGGTATATTTACATTTATTATCAAATTTATTCTTCACAGAAAAAAAGAGATATTACTTTACAGGTTAGAAAAGTGAGGTGTAAAGTTTAACCTTATCAAAGCTGTATATTGAATAGTAGAACTGGGATTCAAACTGGGCTGTTTTTGGCCACAAATTTTGTCTCCGTGTTTTCAAATAAAAAACACATATTTTGAGTCGGCTTGCTCAATGATGGGTCTAGTAAGAGGATTTTAAATGACCCATACTTCCCTAAATACTGTGTAACAAGCTTGATTGCAAAAAAAGTTACAGATTATTTTGATTTTTGGAATTACTCTTGACCTTTCTTATCCATGTTTGCCAATACAATTTCTTGAACTGGTCTCTCCTGAAAGCTCGTTCTTACCAGCAAACTTATCTCAAATACAGCATAAATTGTCTTCCACTGGCATTTTAACTGAAAGTTTGTTGACTGTCATGCACACTTTACAGAAAGCCTACCTTTGGGGATAACTGAGTGACTGATAGTGATGCCTTAGCAACCATCTGATTGTAGTTACAGAGGAAATTTACCTTGGATTGAAGAATCACATGCCATTGTGATTGACAGAGTCTGTAAGACAATCAAGGTCAAACCCAGAGTGAATTGAGTACGTGGCTATGAGCATTGATAGATAAGTCATGTGTCAACTATTGCCTAGCCATCTGGTTACTACTCATGATTAGACTGGATTCATTGTGTTTAACTTCTTATTGAGGACAACTAGATGGGAAACTTGTTTGTTTTTAGTTTATCAGTGAAATGTGCCTTGTCTGCTGACATAAAATGTTTCTGCCTAAAGTGACCTTGCAAAATCATTAGTTATATGACTCTGACCTACAACAAAAAGGAAGATTTGGGAGATTGTCATACTTATGTTGTAAAATACTTTGTAATTATTTAAAAGAGATTGATGTGTTATTGAAAAAGTATATTAGATGCTGAAAGTGACACTCATGAATCAGATCATAATTACTTACAGAGGTATAAAAAAACAAATGTGATCACCCCCAGGGATTTTAGAAGCCCCCAAACGTTTAAAGACGATTAGCCAAACTGTGTACCACATATGTGGGTAGTGAGAGGTGATGAGACGTCACTGTTAAGTGATGTGATGTATAAAGGGACAGGTGCCTTCTGTGAAATTCTGAAAATTCACATTTAGTAGAACATGTCAAATACAAGAAGCCATTTGAGTGGAACTCCACCAGCAAATACTTAGTTTATTTTTGAGGAAAAAAATGGAAAACACAGGGAAGTGAAGTCAGTTGTCCAATGTAACATTGTACTTGGAGTGGGGCTCTGAGTCTCCTGACTACTAATCCAATGCCATTTCCTCTTGTAGCTTTGCTGCCTTTGTAAATGATTACATTTTAAATACAAGAGCTATTTGGCTTATTAATTAGTTAGCATTAAAAAACTGAAGTTGCTTTTCATCACTGATGGATTAATACATTTCATTCTGTTTTCAGTTACCATATTGTCCTTTTAACTAGACTATTAAAAACATTTTTTCTTGTTAATCACAGGTTGGGTGAACAAAGTGGGGGCTAATCAAAATAAATTTCCAGTCAGAAAAAATAGCAGTTGTACCAGTTTGGGTGGTGATACTTACATTTGCATATGTAAAGTAGAACACTTTACGTAAGCAAATAATATGACCCCATTTTAGGTAGTGATCTATATATCATTGCTCGTTCCTTTGCAAGAATAAATATTGAATGCGTCTAGGCATTTACAGCAACCACAGTAAATCTATTTCAATAATGATGGATTCCTGAGGAAACAATATAATGGAATCAACAGGTTCTAGCAAAGTATAATTTATCATCAATTACATGTTCCACCATGTTAACATGTGCATTCCAACATGTTTTGGACAGTACTTCCGAGGTCTGAATTCTCAGCAAGTACACTAGGTGGTTCCTATTTCAAGATGCAGACAGTGATAGCCATGTGTAGGTGGAAAATTCGTTATCAACTGTACCTTCCTTTTTCTTTACTTGGGTTTCTGTCTCTCTCTCTACACACAGACACACACACACACACACACACAGACCCCACACATATACACATACGTATCTATTCTTGGATATCCAAAAAACAGATTCTCAATAAATTCACAACACTAATTGAATTGAGATGATATAAAATTGTTAATTATTTTTTATAAAGTCCGGAGATCTAACATTAGTTGTAACTTGTTTATTTCTTCATTACTAAATAAGAAATTCCAAGTTATGTCTTTTCATCTTTTCATTAATAAATAGTCAATATGTAATATCTACCCATCCACATATATTATGAACAATCTGAACTACTCATTATAATTATGGGGTAACCAGCCAAATAAAACTGTTGAATAAACAGCTTATTGTATATGTTATGAATTACCTTAGTGTTTAAAATTATGAGTCAATTAGCCAAAAAGCCATGGGATATATGACTCATTGTAATGTGAATAACATAAAATGTGTCTTCCTATAATCTTGTTATTGGTATTAAATAATGTGGAAGCCATTTTCCTAGCAAAACTTTACCATAAGTTTTTTTGTCTTGATTGAGAACTGCTTCTTTTGAGATAAAGCCACCAACTCAGCATGTGTTTTTTTTTTTTTCTACTGAATGGTTTTGTTCAACTTAAAATGACTGTTCCTAACAGCAGGTGCTCTCTTCTTTGTTTCAAATTATACCGAACATGCTTTTGGTGTTCACAAATACTGAAAACCAACTATAAAAATGCTGGGTGAAAAAGAACTGTATCCATATGGTACCAAGATAAAATTTTAGCTCTAACTCACATCTTCTCCAAAGAAGATTGTTCAGTAAGTTCAATAACTAACATTATATATTCAGTCTTTTAGGAAATCCTTGGATCTATTTTCAAAATATATCCAGAAATAGAAAGCAGTTATAAAATTTGACTGGATCTCTCATTATGAGTAAAATAAAATCTTTAACACTTACTAATCTTACACATGTATGACAGCCATGATTTTACCTTTCTTTTTTTTTTTTAATTAATTTTTACAGCTTTGGAGGTCCTCAATTGAGATATCCACTGGGCTCAACTGACAAGGCAAAATATATACATAGGAAATTTCCTATGTACTTCATGGGAAATTTTTGTCTACAGGGCACCATCTTGGACACAAAGAGCTGCCCTCACTAGACTCTGAACCTGCTGGCACCTTGATGTTGGACTTCCCAGCCTCCAGAAGTGTGAGAAATAAATTTCCATATTTATAAATTACCCAGTTTGTGGTATTTGGTTATAACAGTACAAATGGACTGAGATACTGCGCCTTCTCCAAAAATTCAGGTCCTCAAAGTCTGTGTGAAGGCTGCGGGATGTGGCTTTTGTTACTTTGTTTAAGAAAGGAGAGTGGTCTACAACCACAGGACTGTCCCAGCTCTGCCTGGGCCTGGATTCCTCATTGTGCGACTGTTGTGTTATCTTCGGTGTCCACACCACTCAAAGACAACTTTGGTTTGAATGGGGCCTGGGCTTTTTTCAGAGGCTGACATTGATTTGGCATTCTGCAGGGCACCTTGCTGACTTTTTTTTTTTCCTTTCTTGGGATGTATCCATTGAGACAGATGACTCATCCATTCTCTGAATTTAGTTTTTTGAGGAGGCTGTTTTCTTTGGGGCAGAAATTGGGACGCATTGCTCACCAGGGTCTTTCTCTTCCTGTGACCTTAGCAGGAAAGCTCTTTCCCTTAGTGTGGAAAGTCCCCAACACTGTATCCAAATTCTAGATTCTTTACTGATTGGGAACTGCTATTATAGATTTCCGTTTTTTTCACTTGGCTCTAAATTAGTATCCCAGATCTTTCGGGAGGGCCTGAAACTTAGGGGATTCGAGCTCTTGCTACCCCAGGGTATTTCCCATATGCTCTAAGTGGATCTATAAAACATGGGAAGGTGCCATATGCCCACAGTGTATACTGTGGGGATGAGGCTGTGAGCCATTAGTAAATTTTCTGGGTCAGTGGGCACTTCAGTGATATGGTCACGAGCCTGGCTCTCAGACTGTGCCTCTGTTTAGAGTTTTAACTAAGAAGAATGGTGGTCTTCAAGGCATGATTTGCAGAGATCTTAGACTGCCAATAATGGTACAAAGTATTTCTTGGTTATTGCAGCCTTTAGACTACTTAAACTGTCATTGAATTTTGGGAGATTCTAAGCTCATTAGTTCTCTGAGTGCTTATTTTATTTTCTGATTTTGTTTTATGAGGCATGAGGGACTTCATAGCCTTAATTATACCATCTCCTTGGAACCATTGGCCCTTGAAGTCACCTCTAACTTCACCTCATGGTTATGCTCTCTGAAGCATGCCTCTGCTATGGCTGGAGTCCCCTGGGGCCACGATTCCCATTCTCATTCCTGGGTTCACCATCTGCTGTTGTTTAACTTATAGTTAGCTCTGGGTTGGCCTTTTGGGCCCCGTTTCAGTCACATTCTGCCAGGTTCTGTCTTAGTTGTAGTGTGTGAGAGGTGACAATATTTACTACATGCAGAGATGTATTTGCCGTCTGCCCTAACCTGATGAGCCTATGCAAGGCTCTTGCAAATATCAAAGCAGCACCACCTTACGCCTCTAACCTTGCTTACCCACAGGAGAGGACTAGATGCCACATTTTTCTTCCGTAATTATCTGTTTTCTCTCAGCTCAGATTTTGAGTCTGCCTCTGAAACATGGGTTTCTGAATAGGGAAAGGTGGCAAGGTAAAAAGACCAGGATTGAGATGTTCTCTTTTGACACCATGGTTTTATGGATTCAAGGACCATGAGAAGCGCACCCCACTTCTGCCACTTGTGAAAGCAAATCAAGTGGGTTTTAAGATGACAGCAAAAATGAAAAGGGAAGGAAAAATTTGGTTTGCTCTACCTAGATCAAGGAAGGATCAAGAAGACTTTCTGAGCCCCTTGATAGGTTACCTTTTGAGCCCTTCCCTAGGTTATTCCCTAGGCAGAATTTTCTGCATCTTCTAAATAGAATTTTCCTGGCCTGCTTCAATACAATTTTCTTGAGATCTTTGTTTCTCTGGCCCTTCCACATGGAAGTCCATGAGAGTCCATATTTACCTTTCCATTGAGAGTTTCCTAATAATTTATCTTTAGGCTGCATCAGCAAGAGTCTCCTGGATGCTGTAGGCCTGCCTGACCCCTTGTCGTGTTTTGTGAGCCCATGTTGAAGGCCATGTCCAAGTTCCTTCCTCATCTCCTTGCTGAAAACAAATTCTTCAGGAAAGATAGAGACTAGAACATAGGATGAAGTCAGGCTGTCCTGAGGAAGATTGGGAGCTAGAGGGATGAAAACTTCCAAAGATCTTCAGGCCTCAATGGGTAAATAAAGTCCAGAAACCTTTTAGCTGTTTCTGCTGCAGTGCCATTTCGGTTGTAGAAACTGTACCTGTTTCTGGGTCCTAGGGAGGGATACTCTATAGGCCTTAATCTGAGTGGGAGAGAGGTTTGAAATCTGGCCTCTCAGGTATCTCTGAGCCGGATAGAAAGGCAGTAATTAGGTCAGAGTTGCAGAAGATGCTGGAGCTGGGCCTTGGGGTAGGACACAGGTTGCAACTGAGGAAGCAGGAATTCTTTAGCCTGCATTAGACTTTGGATGTCAATGGACTTTACACTGAATAAAACAGAGGGAGACTCTCTTGGGCAACAGCTACTACAGACTAAGGCTATAAGCTATAAAGACTCCCTGTGCCCTCCTGGGAGAGTTAACTTCATTTACACTGCAAATCATGCCCAAGTTCTTGAGATTTGGGAGACACTGTGTAAACTGCAGCTGCTCTGATTCCCCTTCAGTGCTCTAGAGGGACTGAGGATTTTGCCCTGTTCATCCTTAAGTAATTCTATGGAATTCAGAAAATTTAGTCCATAACCAGAATCCAGTCTCTTTATGACTCATATCTTCAAATGTTTATTGACATCCAGGCTAAAAAAGAATAGGTTGCCAGCTTCCACATGCAGGGTGCGCCCAGGCAGGGGTCTGTGATGTGTGGAGAGAAAGATGCTCTTGACGTAAAACACAGTATGAGGAGGTAGGGAGGAACAAGTCCTTCACAGATGCCTGCCACTAGAAGAAGGCTGACCTGGAAGTTGGGGTCCATGCCTAGTTCCTTCAAACAGAAGAGGCTAACCAGCTGAAGAACTCAGCAGATCTTTCTGGTATGGTACTTAGTACAGTAACACGCACAACAGATTGAGTTCAGGTGGTATATAGTAGTGCTGAAATAGAGGGTCAGTGTTGTAGGATGTCAGAGAAATTAATCAGTTTGATCCATGGAATGGGTTGAAGGTTGAGAGAGATTGATATCTTGAGAGAGGAGTCAGGCAAGACCATATTCCTCTTGCCGCTATCTTGACCCTGAAAAACAAATAGGATGAGGGCTGGGGCCCCATTCTGACTTTCCTCTCTCTAAGAAAGATGGGGCTCTTCATTATTCATGAAAAATATGACTTTCCATAGAACTCTTGTCCATTCCTATGTGATTCATTTTTTAAAGTGACTAAAATATTTTCTAATGCTCTTTGTAAAATTCAAATAACAAACTTTCACTGAGTGATTCTCAGGTGAGTATCTCGTCAGTAGCCTTCTGCTGAGGATAGAGGCCAAATTTTAGACCTGTAGTTACGAGAGCTAAGTTTTTACTGTATGATCCGAGGACTTTAGACACTCATCATTGCTCCTCAAATCAGTTGTGACACAAAGGCTTGGACCAGTGTCTCCTCATACAGGAAGGTGATGATGAACAAGTGCTGTGAGACTCTGCTCTCCTGCAGGTACCCTGTGTTTTCTTAATGGTCCATTTCAAGGTCACTGAATCACAGTGTTTGAGATTCTACTCCAGAGTCCTCTGTGAGTTTATGTGTGAGCATTGGCAAGAAGCCTTCTGCCCTGCTCTAACCTTTGCCCTGCTCAGTCTGTTTCACTAGAAGGATAATGGTCAAATAGTTCCTGAGACATTTCATCTCATTGATTTAGTGAAATTCAAAGAACAGAAATGACAAGAGTCAATTTAAGCAGTTGGGTGGATCTAAGTTTCCCGCATCTGACGTGTGTGTGTGTGTGTGTGTGTGTGTGTGTGTATGTGTGTGTGTGTGTGTGTGTGTATGTCTTCATGGTTTTTTTTTTTCCTGAAAAAATGATATAAAAGAATTTTTCTAGAGGAAGCACAAAAACAGAAAGAGGTGTCTTATTTTACACAGGGAAAATAAAATAGATAAAATACTTCACATAGTTGAGCTGGAGCTCAGCCATGGGCATAAAGGGTCTTTTGGAGCTAGAGAGATTTCTCCATTTTTATGCAGCACATTACTTCCTTTAGAACTGGGTACTGAACATGAATACTCCAGTTTACAGTTCTAGGCCAGCATCTCAGAGTTATGAGACAGTCTGCAGGGGTGGTGAGTGGGAGGGAAATAAAAATGAACTTACAGGAGTCCCATTCCCCATTGATTCTAGCAGATCTCACCATCCATCCTGAGCCCATTACATCTCTATAGCTTTCTTTGGGCTTGCTGTTTTCTAAATTCAACCTTGCAGCATAGTGTATACATTGATGTACAGCTTGGGGTCAGGACTTATGCACATGCACATACACATTAATATATCACACATACACTCACACACCCCTACCTTAGTACAATTTTCTATATACTTCACATATATTCAGATAGTAGCTGGGTTGATCTTTATGTCTGAAGTTCTTGACTTTCACCTCACCAATTCAAGCCCTTTGAAAGTCTTGAGTTTTCAAGGAATTTTTGTGATTTTCCAGTGCTTGACTATCTTAGAATCTCCTCTATCGTCATCTCAAGCTTACTGGCATAATGTATTTTTATTTTTGTTTTCATTTGGTTTTGAAGAGATGGGGTCTTGCTATTTTGACCGGGGTGGCCTCAAACTCCTGGGCTCAAGCGATCCTCCTTCCTCAGCCTCCCTGGTAGCTGTGACTATAGGCACGTGGAACCATGGCCAGTTTATAATGTGTTTTTCATGTGTTTTTTCTCCTTGCATTAACCCAGACATAGAACTCAGCTACCAGACCATTCTCAAGGTTACCCCAAATAATCTATTTTTCCAAGAAAACCATTACTGAGCAATATAGCCCCTACAGTAAAGGTTTTGTAAGTGATACAAACTGGAGAAAGGTGGGAGCACACCCCCTAGCAAGTGATTTAAAAGCCATTCTTAGTAATTGTCCTCGGCTGGGCGTGGTGACTCACCCCTGTAATCCCAGCACTTTGGGAGGCTGAGCTGGGCGGATCACCTAAAGTCAGGAGTTAGAGACCAGCCTAACCAACATGGAGAAACCCCGTCTCTCCTAAAAATACAGAGTTAGGTAGGCATGGAGTGCATGCCTGTAATCCCAGCTACTCGGGAGGCTGATGTAGGAGAATCGCTTGAACGTGGGAGGCGGAGTTTGCCTTGATCCAAGATCGCACTATTGCATTCCAGCCTAGGCAACAAGAGCAAAACAACATCTGAAAAAGAAGTAATTGTCCTGTATGTAGCTTTTGGGGTGCTTTAACTACAAACATCTCAAACCTCCTTTCTGTATCCATGTGATGCCCCCACTAGGTTGATCCCTCTCTTTCATGACACCTCTAGCCCTTAAATATCTAAATTTTTTCTTACCTAGTCATACTGGGAAGTTCAGGTATTCCAAGTTCAGGTCTCAAACTGGATACAACTGAATTAGAAAGTGGGTGAGGTCATCTCTTTAACAAAATTCTGCTTCTTATAAGAGCAGTTGGAGTCATACAGAGAAATATTTTGATTTGTTTTGAACTACACTCATGTTTACTTGCTATACAAATGGCTTACTGATTTTTCCCCTCTACTTTCTAACTTTACACCAAAATCAGTATTGGCTCCCCAGCAATTAAAAAAAATAAATAATGAGGTCAAACATTTGTTGTTGTCATGGGCGATGTGGTGTGTGCTGGTGTGTGTGTGTTTTGCCGTGTGATCCAGGCATATAACAGACTCCTAATACAGCTTCACTATTAAGATGACAACTGCTGAAATTCAGTACTGCCCTTTGCCCTCATTCTGATTTCCTTTTTTCTCTCTTAGTGTATCAGCCATGGGAAGACACCCAATCTTTCCCTCACTTATGATGCCTCCTTACTGGAGTTGACAGCTCCTTTCTTTGCCCATATTCTTCTGCAACACAAGTTTCTCCATAGTTCCATCCCCCGAGAAAATTTAGACTTCAAGCTGTATCCACTTATCTATCATCTCTTCAGTACAGAACTTCTTTCTTTTTGGAAAATTCCCTCCACATATCCTAGCATCTATGGCATTGTCATTTATGGACTAATCTGGCCCTGACTTGTCCTAAAGCCTCAGTAGTCTTCTATTCGAAAGAACCAACCAAGCAAACTAATAAACAAGAAAAACCCTTCTAAGTGTGAAGAAGGAAAAAAAAAAAAAGATCCTGTTAGAGAACATCAAGATGATAGAAGGGACAATAAAAATGGCTCATCAACTTTATTCTTCAAAAGTATCAATATAATGAGATTAAAAAAATGCTGGAAACTTTTACTGGTTAAAGGATACTATAATAAAGAGATGTGATAACTAAGTGCAGTATGTGGCCATAGACTGGTTCTTTAAGTGGAAGAAACACAGTGTTATGAGGGATACTGCTGGGTGAATTAACAACATTACACAGCCAGCAGATTAGGTAACAGTTCCAAACAAATATAACCATTCACCACATAATGATGTTTCTGTCAATAATGTATCACATGTGCATGACTATGCGCCCATAAGATTATAGTACTGTATTTTTACTGTACCTAGTCTGTGTTTAAATATATTTAGGTACACAAATACCATTGTGTTACAGTTGCCCACAATATTTGGGACAGTCACATGCTATACAGTTTTGCAGCCTAGGAGTAATATGCTATCCCATCTAGCCTAGTTGTGTAGTAGGCTATATCATCTAGGTTTGCGTAAGTACACTCTATAATATTCCCACAATGATGAAATTGCCTAATCGTGCATTTCTCAAAACACATCCTTGTTGTTAAGTGATGCATGACTGTTTTCAGTTCAATGAAGTTAGTAATTGTACTATGGGTATATAAGAAAATGTCACTTTTTAAAGGAAATACTGAAATATCTAGATATAAGGTTCATGATCATGTTGTCTGTCTCATTTTCAGGGAAAATAATTATATGTATAATTACGGAAAGTGAATTGGGCTGGGTGTGGTGGTTCATGCCTGTAATCTCAGAACTTTGGGAAGCTGAGGCAGGAGGCTCACTTGAGCCCAGTAGTTTGAGACTAACCTTGGAAACACAAGGAGATCTAATCTCTTAAAAACAAAAAATTAGCCAGGTTTGGTGGCATACACCTGACGTCCCAGGTCCTCAGGAACCTGAGGCCAGAAGATCACTTGAACCTGAGAGGTTGAAGCTGGAGGAAACCATGATCATGCCAGTGCAGTCCAGTCTGGGTGACATAGTGAGACCCCATGTCAAAAGAAAAGAAAGGAAAGAAAGCAAATGGGATAGTGTTATATTAATAATAAATTGTTATTAGTTGAATTGTCTCCTCCCAAAAAAGATATATTGAAATCCTCACCCCCCAGTCCCTCAGAATATGACTTCATTTGTAAATAGGATTGTTGCATATGTAATTAGTTTTGATAATGTCATCCTGGAGTAGGGTGGGACCCCAACCCAATACAATTGGCATCATTATAAGGAGAGGGCCACGCAAAGATTGACAGGCAGGCAGAATGCTGGAGTTATGGAGCTGCAAGCCAAGGAATGCCAAAGTTTGCTGGCAAACCACCAGAAGCTATGAAGTTTTCGTAACAAATTTTAGAGGGAGCATGGTCTTGCTCACACCTTGATTTTAGACTTCTAGCCTCTGGAACTGCAAGACAATAAATTCTGTTGTTTTAGGCCACCCAATTTGTAGTACTTGGTTAGTGCAGTCCTGGAAACTAGATGGGAAATTAAGGTGTATTCTTTACTATTCTTGCGGTTTTTAGTTTGGAAATTTTTGAAAATTACTAGAAAATATTTGAAATTACTGGACAATTTAAAAACTTTAAATGGACACACACTCTATCCCTTTCTCTCAGAAACAGGCAGTCTTTTACCACCTCCGCGTCTACCAGGTTTCTCTGTTAGGCTACTGTAACGCCTTTTGCTAGTTCTCCTGGATTTCACTGTTCTCCACTCCCATCACTACGGTCTAGTCTCTGCGTAGTGTGATCTAGTTAAATTGTGTGTCAGGACATAGCACTTCTCTGTTCGAGTCTTGCAGTGATTCTCCATTTCACCCTGAGTATTAACCAAAGTCTTGACAATGACTGACAGGTTTTTACTCGATGTGGGCCTATAATTTCTTCTGCTATTTCTATTCCTCTTACTTTTTCCCATCCACCATGGCCTTGAACATGTTAGGAATGAACATGTGTTTTACCTTTATTTTCTCTGAATCTTGTGACTACTAAGTCACCTCCTTAATTAACCCTTTTAGTTCCTTAATCTCTGCTCAAATTATATCCCATTGAATCTATGCAGATGCCCCTTCCCCCCGAATCCTCTCCTTCCCCTGGAATCCCTCCAATAGTCCCAGTTTCCTTTACCATCCTGTGTTTCCTTCATCACACTGTTTTCATTGCTTACTTACTGTTTTAAATTTTCACTGAACTGCTCCCACTATAATATGAATTCCTCAATAACTAGAGTCCCTTTTGTCTTCTGTTGTATCTCAAGTACGTAGTATGCAGTGGATGTTCAGTAATTATCTGTTGAATGAATGTCACTTTAAATGGGACTGTCTTAAATCAGAGTACATATATAGTAGGAAATTTTTTAAGTAAATGAAAATTTAGTAATCTCTTCCTTCTCTAGTTACAGCTAAGTAGCTAGGGAAGGGTAACTTATAAGTTACCTGTTTGAATGGATGACATTTCTCACCCCAACCCCTTGCTTTTGCTTTCACTGTGTGAGCTGTCTGTTCCTGCTTCACCTGCTGTGAGTAAAACCTCTCTGAGCCCTCTCCAGAAGCTGAGTAGATGCTGGTGCCATGCTTATATGGCCTGTAGAACCATGAGGCCATTAAAACTCTTTTCTTTATAAGTTACCTAGCCTCTAGTTAGGCTATTTCATGTGAAATAATCTATCATTTTGTTTAAAAATGTGTACCTATATTAATGATTGTTTGCAGTCATGGAAAATTGGCAAGTATTGATGTCTTAGAATTTTAAAAAAAATGCAATAGTAGCAGAATTCTTGCTGCATTTTGTAGAGAGCAATGTGGCTCTTCAGTCAACTTTCCAATCCTGCATTATTATAAAAAGTGAATGTCTTTTAGGGGGGGCTACTTTTTTAGCCTTATTAGTGGCTATTTACATCTGTTCCCATCGCTCACTGATTAGTTTTTTCTTTCACTTACATTTCATGAAATGGGAATGTTATTAGGAAGTTTTTGGCTGCATGTACAAGTAAACCCTGACTCATCAGGCTTAAATATGATCAGCTTTATTATTTTACTTAAAAAGAAGCTCTATTGGGCTGAATGTTTCTCTCGATTAGCCAGTAAACTTTCCCTGTAACTCTTCACAGACATTTTCATATGATCTTATTGACTGAGATTGTGTCATATACTTTTATTCAAACCAACCATCGGTAAGCAGAATGGGGAAATCAGGATTCGTTTATTTCAGGTATTTGCAAACTTTTTCTGTAAAGGTCCAGAGGTTAAGTACTTTTGGCTTTGCAGGCAATACAATCTCTGTTGCAGTTACTCAACTTTGCCGGTAATATAGTTTTGATGTTGTCCCCTTTAAATCTCATGTTGAATTGTAATCTCCAGTGTTAGAGGTGGGGCCTGGTTGGAGGTGTTTGGGTTATGGAAGTGAATTCCTTATGGCCTGGTGCTCTTTTTGCAATAGCAAATGAGTTCTTGTGAGATCTGCCTGTTAAAAAGTGTGTGACACTTCCCACCCCACCCCCTTATTTCTGCTTTCACCATGTGACCTGCCTGCTCCTGCTTCACCTTCTGCTATGAGTAAAATCTTTCTCAGGCCTCTCCACAAGTAGATGCTGGTGCCATGCTTATATGGCCTGTAGAACCATAAGCCAATTAAAACTCTTTTCCTTGTAAGTTATCCAGCCTCAGGTATTTCTTTATAGCAAAGCAAGAATGACCTAATACAGCTAGTATAGCACAGAAGCAACCAGAGACTCTCTATAAAAGGATGATGTGACTTTGTTCTAATAAAACTATATTTACAAAACAGATACCTGCTTTGCTTTATAGAGTCCTGGTTTAGACTAATTTGGATTTAACCCTTAGTCACATCCTCAAGTTTGAGGAGAGAGAGATAAACTCTCAAACAAAATTCATACTCTTCCTTTGCGTAAAAAAAAGATAATGGCCATTAGTTAGACAGCAACTATCAGGGTACCCTACGTTGAGTTTGAAATTTTATTGCTATTAATATATAGATATGCAAACATATTTTAAAAAGAAATTAATAAACCTGTGGTTTAGCTCTGAGAACTAGGTGGTGGTAATTAGAAATGAATACTCAAGAAGGCAGTTCTTGAACTTCACCCTTTAATTTTTCTTCTTAGAATATAAATGTACTTTTGTAATCAACTTTAAACTTCTTATTAAATCAGGAAGAGGGATCAGAAGATGGATATATTCTGCTCTAGCAATTCTGGCTCCACTGGTGCTTGTTTTTAATGAGTTAAAAGATACGGCAAAACAAATGAGTACAAATTACTAAGGTGAAACGATTCATAGATTATTACAATTCATAGACTTACTAAAAGCAAGTCATAGAGGAAGTGTAGATGTTAACAGATGTTGAACAGACTTTTTAATACTTTCTTGAGCATTATCTCTTTAACTCATTATGCTACCAGAGTACTAAGCCTGTGTGTTATAATAAAAAAAACAGTCCAATTTGTTAGGAGTTTGACTTTCTTACAAAAATAAAAGTTTTATTGTCATGTATTAATACTTTATTATTATTTATGATTGCCAAATCATAATTGTATACATTTATAGGATACAATATGTTTTGATGTATGTGTACAATGTCAAATGATTAAATTAATTAATGTAGCCAACACTTCACATAATTTTAAATGAGCCATTTAAAATTTATTTTCTTAGTTGCTTTGATATGTACATTAATGTTGATTATAATCACCTTGCTGTGCAATAGATCTCAAAACCTATTCTTCCTCCAGTCTGTCTGAGACTTTTTACCCTTTGATTCCCATTCCCTCCTTCCCTACACCCAGAGTCTCTGGTAAGTATCTTTGTACTCTCTATTTCTATGAGTTCAACCATTTTAGATTCCACATTTAAGTGAGATCATGCAGTATTTGTCTTGCTTTGCCTGGATTATTTCACTTAGCATGACATCCTCCAGATTTATCCATATTGTTGGAAATGACAGGATTTCATTCTTTTTGATGTCTGAATAGTATTCCACTGTGTACATATACCACATTTTCTTTATCTGTTCATCATTGATGAATACTTAGCTTGATTCCATTTTTTGGCCATTGTGAAAAATGCTGCAATAAACATGGGAGTGAAGATATCCCTTTGATGTATTATTTCTGTTCCTTTGGATATATACCCAGCAGTGGTATATATTCTTGGATAATATGGTAGTTCCATTTTTAGGTTTTTGAGGAACCTTTATACTATTTTTCTTAATATTTTAAATAACTGTTATTCTGATGCAATATAGAATTTTATAGCCTAAGAGAAAACATATGGGAGGAAAATTAGCATGTGTTTCTAAATTTGGTTACCTACACAGGAAGGGAAATATTTAACACCTTTACATGTTTAGCATGGTTCTGATTCCAGAATATCGATAAGCCCACCACTGACAAGTGTCACTATGGGAATCACATGGCTGTTCTACTCCTGGAGGCTTGCCATCAGAAACAAGGAGGGTTGGCTTCCCAATATTTTAAGAGAAGACTTACAGTGACACTTAGTTACTTAGTTTGGCTTGAAGCAGCCTAACCCATCTTCCGAACAAACTTATTTCTGGAGATGGAAGTACATTTTTGGCAGGAAATAAAAGAAGTCAACTTTCTCTGTGAATTATCAGTAAGGATTGTGGCATTACCTTATATATTGTTAAGCTTTTGATAAGTACTCATATGTTTGTCTGATCCTTTTTTGAGTATAAACTTCTGGAAAAAATCTAGAGATGACATAGGAATAAGTAAACTTCTGCAGGTTCTGTAACCCATGGTATCTACATTTGATGAAAATTCAGAAGACCCTAATTTATACAGAGCTATATGTCATTTACTAATTATATTCTGTAAAGATAACAGGCTGGAATTGATGTCTCTTTGCTGTTTTTCAGACACTCTGACTTTTATGCCTTACTTGGAAAGGACTTGTATGAGGTATATGTGTGAAGGGCTGGGAGTGGAGAGAATAAAAGTGACGTGAGAGTGTTTGTTGACATGGCCAACTCTATATTCTTGCTTTTCTGTGAACCCTATTGTGAATCCTGGCTTCTATCATGGACTTTAAAATCTTTTACTGACAGTATAATCTGAGAACATAATTATTCTTCTATTCATTGGTTGGTTGGTTCAATGGAGACTGTGTTCATTTGTTCATCTCTTCAATCATTTTATTTCTTCATTGCTTCATTTATATGGTCAATATAGAAAGTATTTATGGAGTATCTACTGTAGTGTTAGTCATGTAACCTCTGAATTATTTTCCACAATTTTTGTTGGTACCATTCATTCATCATTCAACAATTAGTAGTATTTACCCTACACCAAGCATAACGGAATACAGACAAGGGATCTTGTTGGAAGGCTGTTGACTTTGTTGACTGGGGTGTATTATGTGTGAGTCACTCCTATTTTGTTTATGCTCTGAGCAGTGATTCATTTCTATCCTCTGAAAAAGAAATGCCTAGACTCAGTACTATTTCATTAGCAAATCAAGGAAGAAACTTTCTTGAAGTGATAGTGACTAATAAGGAAACTTCACAGTTTGGCATCACTTCCCTAGTTCCCTGCTCTCCATACTGGCCCTGGATCTCTACTGCTCTTTCTAGGTTTCCGTGGATGCTGTTTACCTAGATTCATCCTGTATATATAGTAGAGTGTGATGGCCCACTTTTAAATTGAAAAGACTGTATTTTCTTTTCATTCCTTATTGGTTTGCTAGCCTGAATTAATTGATGTATATTTATGAAAGAAGAAGCAGGAAAGAATCCATACAAATTTTTATTTATTTAACATTTATTGCATACATATCATATTCCATGATCATAGTTCTATGCCTTAATGCACTACATTTCTGGTAATCTGCAAAATCATCCTATGGGGATAGGAGTTGCTTGCTTCATTTCATACATGGGAAGATGGAGACTCATAGGCTTTGTCAGTTTCGTGTTAAAATATCTCATCAATGGTCAGATCTGGATTTGAACTCAAGGTTTTCTGGCATAAATTTTCTACTTTCAGCTCTATCCTAAAAAAAAAAAAAAAAAAAAAGTCTTGTGAAAAAAATAAAAGCTGATGGATATAGGTACATACTTTTTAAAGTAGAATATTTTATCCAGACATGGTGGCTCATGCCTGTAATAACAGCACTTTGGGAGGCTGAGGCAGGTGGATCATTGGAGGTCAGGAGTTCGAGACAAGCCCAGCCAATATGGTGAAACCCCATCTCTACTGAAAATACAAAAATTAGCCAGGAATGGTAGTGCATGCCTGTAATCTCAGCTACTCAGGAGGTTGAGGCAGGAGAATTGCTTAAATCCAGGTGGCAGAAGTTGCAGTGAGCCAAGATAACGCCACTGCCCTCTAGGGCAACAGAGCGAGACTCCCTCTCAAAAAAAAAAAGAAAGATAGAGGATTTTGGCAATGTAGAATTCTCTTGAGGGGAAGAGTGTAGCAGATATTTCAGTTTCACCACATGGGGTGCTTGATTAGTGACAAATTGATATTGAACCATAAATCTATAATACTGTCATACAAGGAGTAGGATGTGGTTGTCTCCCTGCTAATGCTCTTTGGAAAGTTTCAGTCTTTTCTTATTAACTTGGTTGCTCTCAATTTTATTATAATTTGAAATATATGTCTTCTCATATCACAGCAAAAAAGAATGACTTTGGATGATGAGTCGTTTTAATGTTTGAGCAGAATTATGCATAAAATTCAAACCGTTGTCAGCTTTTGAGTTTATATTATGCTGTTTTTAATAGGTCCATGCAGACTGTGAAACTATGTGCATTATGATGATTTTTACTAAC
The DNA here is from genome assembly GCA_963573385.1 of Cacajao melanocephalus. Lineage (NCBI taxonomy): Eukaryota > Metazoa > Chordata > Mammalia > Primates > Pitheciidae > Cacajao > Cacajao melanocephalus. Next base: position 115,742 of record CAUYLG010012146.1, read on the forward strand.
TTTACAGTAATTTTACTTATGGCTTTACTTATGGTTGTGAAATCATATAGAGATATGTTATATTAGAATGTCAAAATGCTTGCTCTAATTAAAATCCCAGAAAATATTTATTTCCAAATATCCAAATTTATAAATAACTTTGGATCTCTGAATTAGCATGGAATCAGTCAAGAAGAAAAAGAGAGTATGAAGAAATAAAACGTACTTCCTCCTCCCCCTTCCCCATCATCAGGGACTTGCATAGAATATACTTGAGACTTAATTTGCTTCATTTTGAGTTTCATTTTCAAAGCTATTTCTTTTTTAGGCTGCCTATTACAGTTTATTTGAAAACCAGCTCTTATCATTTAGTCATTATTGTCACAGATCCCAAGTTCTTAAATTATGCTCATCACAAAAGATACTAGTTTTATGTTCTCATCCCATTCAAGGGCTATTCCAATATACCAGCCAAGGGCCGCATTGGCCACATTCAGCACAGATGACAGCTTTTGTTCTGAGCAAGCACACAAAGAAATGACTAGGGAAGCTGAATCACCATTTCAGTCAGGCAAGGAAGAAGTGTCTTTCTGGGTCATGCAGCTCATGGCCAAGAGATGTCAGAATACTTACTGCAAACATATAAGCAGTATAATTAGCCCATTGTCTCTAACTAGGAGGAATTACCCCTTACTTGGCATTATTAATCTAGACCTCCTAAAGGCCCAAGTGTTGATAGCCTGCAGTTTGCTGAAATACATATTGAACCATGCATTTTTCAAGATGCAGCTAACCTCCTGCATAAAGGATTCTGTGACCCCACTCTCTACTTCCTTCTTCCCAATTGTATTATGTTCATAACACTATTTTGGCATTTCTCACATGTGCTTTTAAAGTGTGTATATGTGTCTGTGTGTGTGATTCTCCTTTTGATTGTTTTTCTACTGCAGAGATCCTACCTTACTTTCTCTCCCCTGTTCCTGTTTCTATTATAAATATTTTTATTAATTGATAGCTTTGAAATGATTGGATTTTAGCAGTATAATAGAAAGAACTACCTGGATTCTGGTGCTGACTCCATGACTATATCAAGTCATTAAATAATGAGTCATCATTATTTAATGCTTTTATTTAACATGTGCTAATTGAGCGCCTACTATGTGCCAAACTTTTCCAGTGCTGGGAATAGAGTGGTGAACAAAATAGTCAAAATATAGACAAGACACCCCTGTTCTCCTGGAGTGTGCCTTTCTGTGATGAAGACAGACAGAAAATAACATAGCATGTAAATAATCAAGACAAATACCCAATACATGGTATGCAGAGAATTAAAATAGGAAATGTGTAAGTTGTTTCTTTAGGTTAGGTAATTAGTTTAGCTGAGATCTGAAGAAACCACCAATGAAGGTTAAGGACATTCTTAACACAGGGAACAGCTTGTGTAGAGACGCCAGAGTGGCAATGAACTTGTCATATTCTAAGCATATGAAGGTCACTGTGATGAGTATGTTCGATGAGGATGAGTTACCAGAGAAATAAAAAAGATGAGTGGTTTGGATTTTATTCTTGATGCAAGGGGGCAGCATTGGAGACTTTAAGCTGCACAGGGTTATGATTTAGTTTATTTTAAAAATACTACCCCTGCAGTATGTAAAGAATGGATTTACGAGGATAAAAGAGATAGTAGGGATCTTAGGTAGGAAGTTATTTCTCTAGCCCAAGCAAGAGATGATTCATTGTTCTGTGTGGTGATAGTAGAGATGGAGATGGGTGGATAGATTTGGAGATACATTTGAGGTAGAGGTAAAGATGTACTGATGGTTTGGAGAGTTTAAGTAAGGGGACGAATCAAAATCTTAGTAAACTTTGGTAAGTCACTTAAATAGTTCTAGTAATAGGCCCTTCATAAAATGAGGATTATAGATAAATCACTGCTTCCCAACTCAGAGCAATTTTGCCACTCTCTGTTCCCTCCGGGGACATGTGACATTGTCTGAAGGCATTTTTAGTTGTGTGTGTGTATTGAGGGGGAGGGGTTATATTACTAACATTTGGTAGGTGCAACCCAGGGATGATGCAAAATGTCTTATAATACACAGGACTACCCCTTCAAGAAAGAATTATCTGGCCCAAAGTTCAATAGTGCCAAGGTTGAGAAACCCTGACATGCCACCTAACAGGGTGGTTGTGAGGACCAGCTAAATTAATATATTGTAAAACAGAGTGGAAATTTTAAATGCTCTGCAGAGACAAACTGTTATTGATGCCTCAATTTTACAGGGTCTTTTGGGGTAAAGACAATACATTCTTGCAGTTCAAAAAGAATCTCTTTCTCTCATGATCCTGAATGAATGTGGTGCATTTTGAATGTTATGCTCTGGGCCATAGCCCACTTATGCTTCAGCAGAGAAGCAGAGAAGAATTGAAAATTTGGGCTTCAAGATTTTCTTTGACTCCACTACAGCCATAATTTTAAATTGTGTTGTAGAAAGCCTGGTTATAAAATTCACTAGAAATGAGTTTTAAAGTAAACTTATTTTTAAAGGAAAGTAGTGGGTGGGTGAATGTGAGACTTTAAGGGGATTGTGCCACCTTTTTTTTCCCTGAGAAATGCCAAAGGAACTAATTAAAGAAACTGGAGAGAGAGCAAAGGCACGAATAGAGTAGCCTATTCTCTATTCCTTCTGTGTCCAACACCCTACGCTACACTGTGCACTAAGCTCTTGTTAGTAACCTCCCACAGGACAGGGCATTTGCCCTTCAGAAAGTTAGACATGAAAATGAGGGAAACAAATAAGTCTTACCTGTAATTAGCTTCAGGAATACTCCCTAAAATGAAAGAGAAGTTTAAAAAAAAAAAAAAACTGACTCAATGAGTTCTTAATTGGGTACAAGGTAATGTGGGTAGAAGTTTAAAATATTTAACCAGCAGTAAATATTCAAGGCAGTCATTTGAAGTAATCAATGGCTAGGCGAATGCATACATTAGCTGGCAGAGAATCACTTAATCAACAGTTCAAATAAACAAGAGGAGAATTCAAAATGCAGATCTGAAAATACAGAGAATTAGCAAAGATGCTAATTACATCCAGGTAGTTTCTTCCTCCAGTCAGTGACTATTTAAACATTTGCCAAAGTATTGCTAAAAATAAACAGTTCTGAAAAGATTCATTTCTTTTCAGAAGAGCTGCTTACTTAGAGAGAGAGATTGATTGATGGCCAGGTCCAGCAGGTGGCTAGAAGTACCCAAAAATGAAGTGCTAGGGGGTGACCTCAGAATATAAAGCCTTGAGAATACTTCAGCTGGCATGTGCTGCTGGCAAAAAAGGAGAATTTTTTTATTTTTACTTTTAGTCTTTACCACTTAAAAGTTTCAGAGTTTTCTCCCTGCTTCGGATATTATATGATAGATTTTATCAGATAGACAGTGAGCCATTTATGATAATATGCAGAAACTGACATAATGCATGATTTGGTTCATTTAAAAAATTCTTAGTTATCTTCTTTTCCCAATCCTTCTCAAACTCCTCTACACTTCCTATATATAAAATAAAATATATTAAAATGGTTTAAATCTTACAGAGGAAGCTATTTTTAGTATTTCCAACTACAAGAACAAAGCTCTTAACTCATCTACTAGAGTCACTTGTTGGAAGAAGACTTTCCAACAGGCATTTTTCTTTAGATTTTTGAAGGAATTATGACACCCTGTCCTCACCACCGAAGAATTGCTGTTTCTACCTCTAGCTTCAGTAGCCATCAAGCACTTCTTCATTTTGAAGGATACATATAGATCCAGAAACATTTTCAGGTTGGGAAAAAGTGTGTATTTTCGAGTAACCAAAAAGTGTGTTCACTATATTTAAGGTTCCTAGTTCTTATTAAAGTAGCAAGGTAATCAGCTTAATAAGTGGTTGCTTATGTTTTCTGTGTGAAAACCATGGGAGTGAGGGTTAGAAGTATTTGTTCTAATCTTAGCCTCATTACTAACTAGCTGTATAGACTTGGGCAAGTCATTTACTTTGAGTTTCAGCTTAGAAGAAGGATTGTTAAACTAGGGTCAATTTGTAAGTGGATTTGAAACCTCATCAGAGTGTTACAACCCTACTCAAGATTTAATTGCTGAGTCCAGATGTTTCCAAAGTCTCAAGATGATGTATTCTTTTGCAGCTGGTGTTTGTGCATCACTGATAATTCATTCCCTTCACTTTGCAGCACTAATTCATACCCTTCAATTTGCAGACTATAGAAATTTAAGGCTCAGAGAAGCTTAGTAATTTATTCAAGGTCACATAGCTAGATAATGATGAAACTTGAACTTTAAATGCAACTTACTGATGTGACTCCCAAGATACCACTCTTTCCCTATTGTTAGGTGCTTATTTAACCTGAGAATTGTCATACGTTTTTTGTAACAATTACATGTTTTTTTTTTTTCCTTTTGAGATGGTGTCTCACTCTGTCACCCAGGCTGGAGTGTGGTGGCATGATCTTGGCTCACCGCAATCTCTGCCTCCTGGGTTTAAGAGATTCTCCTGGCTTAGTCTCCTGAGTAGCTGGGACTACAGTTGCATGCCACCATGCCTGGCTAATTTTATTGTATTTTCAATAGAGACAGAGTTTCACCATGTTGGCCAGGTTGGTCTCGAACTCCTGACTTCAAGTGAGCTGCCCACCTCGGCCTCCCAAAGTGCTGGCATTACAGACGTGAGCCCCTCTGCCTGGCCACAATTATAATTTAATATTAAAATGTATGCATATGTGTATTTCTATATGTCTATGTTGATTTTTACACAGTATTGAGTATTTTCAGGTGTGTAAAATGAAAGTGTTAGGACTAAATGATCACATAGGGACTATTTGGCTCTTTTAGACAGAATATGTATCACTACCTACCATTTCACTGATGTATACTATCTGTAAGATACCATGCTAGGTGTTACAGTTAGACTCTGAGAAATGGGGTGTTACTATGACATTGTTATGATAACCATGCATGTGAGTAATATCCAAATTCTGCTTGATCCAGATACCTTTCCTTTCTTTCATATTTGTGAGAGAAATAGATGCTTAAAAATGGAAAAGAAAGCAAAGTACCTTGTGTTTACCTGGGACTTTGGCCAAGGTACAACAGCAGTATAATATCATGGGCCATGGTAAAAGCTCTATTTTCTTTAAATTAGTTAGAGAAAATGTACCTGTTCCAGTACACTCCTGAATAGATGTATCCTTATACCTTTGTAGAGAGATCAGACACTAAGTCAACTCACTACTTCAATTCAAGATATTGGGAGTAGTAAAATCTAGAACATATTTAGGTACATTGAACTTATGCTTCTCTTGAAATTGCAACCCTCAAGAGGTGTGAACCAACTAATTCTGTATGATTGTCCAAACCAGATCAGTAACGCTCCTTTTGGTAGAAGCCAGTAAATAGTATGTTGAGTATAACCTCTTTTTATACAGATGAGAAATCTGACACATAAGTCCAAATTACAGGCCTAAAGTTGCTTACTGCATATTTCTTCCCTTTTCTTTCATAGTTTCATGTATATGTACATGAGTGGCATGAGTGTATTTAAAACATATATATATATATATATATATATATTCAAAAGTTTATCATGTAAATGTCATAACAATTATGTTTAAATTCTTAAATTTAATAGTAAGATGTATTTTATAACTTGTATCTGAGTTTTTATATTCATTCATTGTTATATTCCATGAGGAGTCATGTGAATACTTAAAAATGCAGAGTAGTTAACTTTTAAGATCTTTGATGTATATACTGTAATAACAGGTTCAGTAAAATCCACATTTCTTGACATATTCATTACTCAGCAACAACTACATACATCTTTTTAATTATTCCCAAACATTCAGTACCTTCAACTCTTAACAATGAATTAATTCCTTTGAAGTTATTATACACATTTAATAAAATTATATGTAACTACACAGAAAAATAATATAAGCTTCTCTTTTGATCCTAAAATTAGCTAATTCAGCTATTTCTTTTTGCATTTGTAGGATTTGTTCACAGATTCTTCTTGGAGTTTTGCCCTTTTGTGTATCTTTACTTGTTTTATTGGTTAAGGAAAGCAAAACTTCTGGATGGCTTTTAAAATAGTACACAGGCCTCAAAACTCATAAACACAATCTTTAAACAACTATTGTTAAGCTAAGAAAAAGCCAATTACTTATAAATCTTTTTCCTCCTTTCAGATGTAGGGCACAAAGGAGAAATGTTCCTGTGTTAATTTGTTTGTTTCTTTTTTTTTTTATTTCCATGGGTTTTTGGAAAACAGGTCATATTTGTTTACATAAGTTATCTAGTGGTGATTTGTGAGATTTTTGTGCACCCATCACTTGAGCAGTATACGCTGAATCCAATTTGTAGTCTTTTATTCCTCACCTGCTTCCTACCTTTTCCCCCTGAGTCTCCAAAGTCCACTGTGTCATTCTTATGCCTTTGCATCCTCATAGTTTGGCTCCCACCTATGAGTGAGAACATAATGATGTTTGGTTTTCCATTCCTGAGTTACTTCACTTAGAATAATAGTCTCCAATTCCAACTTGGTTGCTGCAAATGGCGTTAATTCATCACTTTTTATATCTAAGTAGTATGCCATCATGTATGTATGTATATATATATATATATATATATATATATATATATATCACAGTTCCTTTTTTATTATTATACTTTAAGTTCTGGTGTACATGTGCAGAATGTGCAGGTTTGTTACATAGGTATACATGTGCCATTGTGGTTTGCTGCGTCCATCCCCCTGTCATCTACATTAGGTATTTCTCCTAATGGTATCCCTCCCCAATCCCTCCATCCCCTGCTGTCCCGAAACTGGATCCTTGCCTTACACCTTATACAAAAATTAACTCTGGATGGATTAGATTTAAACATAAGACTTAACACCATAAAAACCCTAGAAGAAAGCCTAGGCAAAACCATTCAGGACATAGGCATAGGCAAAGACTTCATGACTAAAACACCAAAAGCAATGGCAACAAAAGCCAAAATAGGTAAATGGGGTATAATTAAACTTAAGAGCTTCTGCACAGCAAAACAAACTATCATTAGAGTGAACCAGCAAAAAACAGAATGGGAAAAAATTTTTGCATTCTACCCATCTGACAAAGGACTAATATCCATTATCTACAAAGAACTTAAACAAATTTACAAGAAAAAAAAATATCAAAAAGTGAGCTAAGGATATGAACAGACACTCCTCAATTTTTGTTTTTGTTTTAAAGAATTGTTGGTTTTATCATTATTCTCAAAGGATGCAAGGCTTTGTCAGAATGTCAGCTCCTGAAGAACCACTTGGACTTTGAATAGTAACTTCGTGAGTAGAATAGTAACTTGCTGAGTGGGTAACTGAGAAAGCTGAGTTAGAACAGGATTTCTGGTCCTAATAACATATGAATGTCTCGTAATTATCAATACAGAATCCTATGAAATCCAATACTTACTTTGAAACATACTTATTTAATTTATATTTAAGTATTTACTTGTAGTAGAGAGATATAGCTTGGGGAGTACTTAGGTTTTGATTAATAAAATAGTTACTTTCTTCAAAATCATGAATTATCTTTTATCTTTTTGGTGAGAAGAGGTCATGTAAATACCAGTTGTCCAGCAAGATTTTTGTATTGCTTTTTATTAGGGACTGTTGGTTTTAAATTGCTTATTAGCCTACTAATCATACTTTTAAATACTTGGATAGTTTTCTGCCATATCCAATATATTTTTAATACTAATAAAGTTATTTATTTATTTATTTATTTATTTATTTTGAGACTGAGTCTCACTCTGTCGCCCAGGCTGGAGTGCAGTGGCATGATCTTGGCTTACCATAACCTCTGCATCCTGGGTTCAAGCAATTCTCCTGTCCCAGCCTCCAGAGTAGCTGGGACTATAGGTGCATGCCACCATACCCAGCTAATTTTTTTTTTTTGGTATTTTTAGTAGAGATGGGATTTCACCATGTTAGTAAGGATGGTCTCGATCTCCTGACCTCGTGATCCACCAGCCTTGGGCTCCCAAAGTGCTTTAGGGATTACAGGAGTGAGTCACCACACCCTGCCATTTTTTATTTCTAAATATCAATATTATTATAATTTTCTTCTCAACAGTGAAAAAATACAGTGATAATACAGGGAAGTAAAATTACTAATTTAAGTGAGATTCCCTAACCTAGTTTTATACTTTGAGTATTTTGGGAGTCACATGGTTTTTCTCTAACTGAAACTTCTATCAGAGACTTGAGATCCCATGAACTGTAGGGACTTCCGTATTCCTGGAACTCATTTGGGCCTCAAATAAAACCTGCTCAAGTTCTCACTCAATCATAAGCTCCCAAAGGGCAGCGATAGTGTCTCTCTTATTTTCAAGGGACTAACACAGTGACAGGCACAGAATGGCCATTTAGTAATAAATGACAAGTATGCTTATGCAATTTTAAAACATAGTCCCTCAGTTTTTCTGCCTTGGAGTCCAATAAGCCTACTAGAAACCCAGAATGAAGCAAATAATATTTGTCCCAGGAAAGTGATATGTATATGGTTTTCCAAAAACCAGCTATTTGTTTCTTTTAGAAACATAAGATTATTAAACAGACTTCTGTAATGAGTGGATAAAATGGTGTATCCTATGAAAATAACCAGAAAATGACTTAATCAGCAGTTCTGAAAGACAAAATTCTCATTTTGAGGAAATGCAAAACAACTGAATGCATTTCTTTGCTTTGCATTTAAAGTAGGAAGGTGGCAAATACTCAGAAGGGTATTCCAGTTCTGTTTCTTTGTAGGCAGTTATTTTTACTGACAGGTGAGAATGTTTCACCTTTATTTGTTTTACAGATACAAGCTCTTACGATGTTCTTTTTCCTTCCATGGGCCCTCTCCCCTTCTACTTCTTTCCCAAGTAAACTATTGAAACAAGACTATTTTGAGGTAAAGTGAAGAAGAGAAGTCATACCTCTCTGCAACCTCTTTCCAAACAACAAGGAAAGAACAAAGTTAGGGTCAGAACTAATATTGTCAACTTATAAAAGAGCTCACTCATCATGTCTAACTTTCTTTGTCAGTATCTACAAAGGCTTTTGTATCTAGGGATGATTTTATTGTCAATATGCAATCAGGCAGGTCAATGTTCATTTCATTTGTGAAGAAAACTACATCAAGCAAATTTCATTATAAAACCTAAAAATCAATATACATTTGTGTCAGTGTTCTCTAAATAATGAATGTGAGTACTCCTTTACCCTGAAATAACATTTTTAAGGGTTGGATTTTTACCAAAAGAAAGAAGAAGACATATTTGGTTCTCTTTGACCAATATTTGCATTTGATGCTAAGACAGTGATATCAGGAATGGCTTTTGGAGTCGCTTTTATTTTAAATATGTTTATTGATCAATTATGGCCCCTATACCAGTTGAGGCTGGCTCAAATAATAAATATTCAGACATATCAACTGGTAATATTAGAATAGTGATAATAAGCATAGCTAGTATTTGTTCAGTATTCATTGTTTATGGATACTGTGATAGGAATTTTCTTTCATTTTTAACATTTAATCTTTGTAAACTGCCCTAGTGTAGAAATACAATACAGGGATACCTCATCCGATTGCAGTTTGCATTATTGCACTTCACAGATACTCTTTTTTTTTTTTTTTTTTTTTAAGAAGTTGAAGGTTTATGGCAATCCTGAGTTGAGCAAGGCTGTTAGTGCCATTTTTCCAGCAGCATATGCTCACTTTGTGTCTCTTTGTAATATTTTGGAAATTCTATCAGTATTTTGGACTTTTTCATTATTATCATATTGTTACAGACCCTTTATGTTACTATTGTAAATTTGGGAGGTGTCATGAGCCACACTTATAAAAGATGGTGAAATTAATTGATAAGTGTTTTGTGTGTTCTTTCTGACTACTCCAGCCACCAGCCATTCCTTGTGTCTCTCTCTTAAGACCTCCCTATTCCCTGAGACACAATAATATTGAAATTAGGCCAATTAATAACCCGACAATGGCCTTGAAGTGTTCAAGTGAAAGGAGGAGTCATACATCTCTCACTTTAACTCAAAAGCTAGAAATGATTAAGCTTAGTGAGGAAGGCATATTGAAAGCTAAGAGTAGGCAAAAAAAAGTAGGTCTCTGGCATCATACAGCTAACTTGTGAAAACAAGGGAAAAGTTCTTGTTGAAAATTAAAAGTGTTACTCCAGTAAACACACAAATGATAAGAAAGTGAAACAGCTTTAGTGATGAGGTGGAGAAAGTTTCAGTGGTCTGGATAGAAGGTCAAACCAACTGCAACATTCCCTTAAAAATATAACCCTAATACAGAGTCAGGAGCGACCTCTCTTAATTTATTTGAAGACAGAGTGCTAAGGAAACTGCAAAAAGAAATGTTTGAAGCTAGCAGAGGTTGGTTCAGAGGTTTAAAGAAACCAGCAAGTGTGATGGAGCAGCTGCAGCAAGTATACAGAAGCTCCAGCTAAGATCCTTGAAGGTAGCTACACCATCAAGAGATTTTTCAATGTAGATGAAACAGCCTTCTATTGGAGGAAGATGCCATCTAGGATTTTCATAGAGAGGAGAAGTCGTTGCTTGGATTCAGAGCCTCAAAGCACAGGCTGACTCTCTTGTTAAGAGCTAATGCAACTGGTGACTTTAAGTTGGAGCCAATGCTCATTGACCATTCTGAAAATCCTCGGATTTATTTTCAAAATATTACTGCTTATTGACAATGCACTTGGGCACCCAAGAGCTCTGATAGAGATGTGCAAGATTAATATTATTTCCTTGCCTGCTAACGTAATATCCATTCTGCAGTTCATGGATCAAGAAGTAATTTTGACTTTCAGCTCTAATTATTAAGAGATATACTTCATAAGGCTATTGGTGCCATAAACAGTGATTCCTCTGATGGATCTGGGCAAAGTAAATTTAAAAACTTCTGGGAAGTATTCACCATTCTGGATGACATTAAGAACATTTGTGAATCAAGGTAGGAGGCCAAAACATCAACATTACCAGAAGTTGGGAAGAAGTTTGTTCAGACCCCCATGGATGACTTACAGGGGTTCAAGATTTCAGTGCAGAAAGTAACTACTGATGTGGTTGAAACAGCAAGAGAACTGGAATTAGAAGCAGAGCCTGAATATGGGACTGAAATTGTTGCAATCTCATGATAAAGTTGGAATGGATAAAGAGTTGGTTCTGATGGATAAGCAAAGAAAGTGGTTTTCTGAGATGAAATCTACTCCTGGTGAAGATGCTGTGAACATTGTTGACATAACAACACAGGATTTAGAATATTATGTAGACTTAGGTGATGAAGGAGCAATAGAGTTAGAAAGAATTGACTGCATTTTGAAATAAGTTCTACTGTGGGTCAAATGCTTTCAAACAGCATCACATGCTACAGAGAAATCTTTCTTGAAAGGAAGAGTCCAGTGATGCAGCAAACATTGTTGTCTTATTTTCAGAAATGGCCACAGTGACCCCAGACCTTTAGCAAACACCATCCTGATTAGTCAGCAGCCATAATATTGAGACAAGACCCTCCACCAGCAACAAAGATTACAACTCACTGAAGGCTCAGATGATTGTTAGCAATGATTTTTTCAGCAATGAAGCATGTTTAAATGAAGTATATAAATTGTTTTTTAGTCATAATGCTAAAAAACAATGCATAGCAAATAGACTACAGTATAGTGTAAGTGTGACTTTTATATGCATAGGGAAACCAATATCTTTGTGTGCCTGATTTTATTGTGATATTATTCTGTTGGTCTGGAACCAAACTCACAGTATCTCTAAAGTATAGTCCTGTAGACTGGGTAGACTAAATGCTATAAGCAATAGCATGCAAAATATCAGTGTATTAACACAATAGATGTTTTAATATCCCCTAATTCTTGAATACAAATATGTCCTTCTATTTGTGGCCCACCATTTTACAGACCCTCTGAGTCCTCTACTACATTCTTTCTGTCCATCTGACACAAAAAGGGAGAGAGAAGGTGAGGATGGCACAGATCTTGTACATGAGTGGGCACTGGGAGAGGCACCTATCTCTTTATCCACATTCCCTTAGGGAGAACCTCATCAATTGGCTACATCTAACTGCTAGGGAGCTTGGGAAGTATAATCAAGTTTGCTGATCAAGTAGCTAGACTCTCCCATAGGGGGTGTTATACCCTTTTTATAGATGATGAAACTAAGGGTTAAGTTCAAACAGTATTCCATACCATCAACATCATCTAGGTGTATAATGGTGACACTGAGTCTGCCTCGTGATGAAAAAAAAGTCCATGTTTTTTTAAGCACTGTGCTCTCCTTCAACCCTGTGCTGGGTAGTTTGCCACTTACTATGATTTACCCTGGAAACAAGTGGTATCTTCCCAATGAAAAGGCTAGGTGGGGAGATGCACGGCTGAGATTTTGACCTTATGTTTTATTCAGGGTCTAGCACTTGACCTTGTGGTAGCTCTGTTGATAAAGCTAAAATTTCAAAACAGAAGTATAAGTACAACTTCTGGGGAAAAGTTTTAAGAAACAGTTGGCAATTCCACTGCTCCCTCTTTCCTCCTATTATGAAACAGACAGTGTTCCAAATGAAGCTATCCTGTCAAACTGGGTCCTTACTGGCTTTGATAAGCAGGTGCTCTCTGTGGGTCCATAATGGATATATAATATGAGTAAGGAAATTATGCGTAAGTCCCCAAGAGCTTTATTTTTATTTTATTTGTACTGGTATTATTATCAAAGCATAGCCTAGCCTTTCCTGACTTCTACACACTTTAACCTAGAATCTCTACTTTTAGTGTCTTACAAAACTATTTATTGAGGTGTGTAAGATATGTTCATTCCTATCTATTTGTCTATCCAGTGTTGTTCACCAAGTCTGGTTTTAATAAATTATGGTTGACATAATTATGCTTGACTATACAATGGAATATATGAAGCTGATTTTAAAAAATAATATGATAGATCTATAGTTACCTACATGAAAAGATGTCTGCAAGTCATGATTACATGGAAAATAAATAAAACTATATGAATGATATTTCACAGAGTAAATTGAAAAATTATTATTGTAGGAAAACAGACTTCCCTGGACCTTGGGGAGCTGGAGGAGGTGACAGCATGCTGCACCATTCTCAATGTAGTCCAAGGTTCCACCATAACACTGTCTGCCTAAATCACCAAGTTAGCTTCCTTAATGGTCTCCTTACCTTCTATCTTGGTCTCCACCAATACATTTCCCACACAGTATAGCCAGTGTGGTCTTTATAACAGATGATTCACCTATTAAAAATTGAAGATGATCTGCATAGATATCATGAAAAAAATCCATGTCTTAGCCTTGAGTTCCTAAAAAACAGAGGCTAAGACAAAACTTAAGTGCTAAAGCTTTCCTGGATTTACAATCCCACAGCAGCAAGAGTGAAGACCTCAACTTTGCCTCACTCTTCTCTACGATAAGACTCATTTCTCTCCTAGTTGCCCACTTTGTTTCACTTCTTTCTTAGCATCTTTTGTCTTTTGAATCTGCCTGTTTACTTCACTATGTCAAAAGATCATTGGAAGCAAAGGCATTTTGTTATTAACTGTTTTATCTCCAAAAATAAAATTGTAGAAGAAAAGCAAATAGTGATGTTTTCAACTAATGTTTATCGAACAGTTATCACATTTAGCCCAAAAACAATTTTCCTGATAACTGGGTTTTCGGAGAGTTCTTGAGTCAGGCAGTGTGTTAAGCTATTCTTGTACTGCTATCAAGAAATACCTGAGATTGTGAAGTTTATAAGCAAAGAGGTTTAATTGGCTCGCAGTTCTGCAAGCTATACAGGTGGCATGGTACCAACATCTGCTTCTGGAGAGGCTTCAGGAAGCTTTTACTCATGGCAGAAAGCAAAGCAGGAGCAAGCACGTCACATGTCAAAAGCAGAAGCAAGAGAGAGTGTGGCGGGGGGTGGGAGGGAGGTGTGTGCTGCACACTTTTAAATGACCACGTCTCATGGGAACTTACTATCACAAAGACAGCACCAAGTCATGAGGGATCTGCCCCCACAATCCAAACACCCACTGGGCCCTATCTCCAGGATTGCAGATTACAGTTCAACAGATTTGAGTGGGGACAGATGTCTAAACTGTATGAGGCAGCATCTGTTGCTTTAGTTCTGCCTTTTTCTGTAAGTTTGCAGCAAACGTATCCTGTTGTATGCGTGTGTAGTTTTATGTCTCGTTATGCCTCACATTGATTTTCTTCCCTTATCAATAGAAAACTATGTGTATGTTTTCCTACATGGATTACAATAAATCCTTTTTAAAATTTTTCATATTTAAGACATTCTAAAACCTGTATGATAACACAAATTTGTCTGTACCCACTACTAATGAGGAGTTTTAAGGAAAAAAATTAGTGAATTCCTCACATTGAATTTAAATTTTTATTTTTTTCTTGGTGGTTAGGTTTTTTTTTTTTTATTGTACTTTAGGTTCTGGGGTACAAATGTAGATCATGCAGGATTGTTGCATAGGTACACACAACAGCAATGTGGTTTGCTGCCTGCATACCCCGTCACCTACATCTGGCATTTCTCCCCATGTTATCCCTCCCCAACATCCCCACCCCCCCCCCACTGTCCCTCCCTTGGCACCCCCCTACAGACCCCAGTGTGTGATGCTCCTCTCACTATGTCCAAGTGTTCTCATTGTTCAACACACAACTATGAGTGAGAACATGCGGTGTTTGATTTTCTGTTCTTGTGTCAGTTTGCTGAGAATTATGGTTTCCAGATTCATCCATACAAAGGACATGAACTCATCCTTTTTTAAGGCTGCATAGTATTCCATGGTGAATATGTGCCACATTTTCCTTGTCCAATCTATCGTCAATGGGCATTTGGGTTGGTTCCAGGTCTTTGCTATTGTAAACAGTGCCACTATGAACATATGAACACACCATTCTTTTCAAGTGTACATGTAGCAGTAATCAAAACTGACCATATGCTGGATCATACAGAGACTCTGAATAAATTTCAAGTAATTGAACTCAGATAATGTTCTATGACAACAATGGAATATAATTTTATTATTTAGAATAAAAAACAAAAAATGACTAGAAATATTTCAACTGTATGGAAATTTAGCAATATATTTCTAAATAACTCATAGGTCAAAGGTTAAATCACAAAATACTTCTAACTGGACAATAATGGAGACATAACATATCAAAACCTTGAAGTATGTAGGTAAAGCAGTGTTTAGAGGAAAATGTGCAGCCTTAAATAAATATATTAAAAAAGGAGAAGTCTAAAAATAAGTAATCTCATTATTCACCTCAAGAAGTTACAATAAGAACAACTTAATCCAAAGACAGTAGGCAATAGCAAAAAATAAATACAAAAACAAAATTTAAGTAGAAGCAAACTCACAGCAGAAATAATTAGCAAAGCCAAAACCTGGGTCTTTGTAATGCTTAAAAATTGATAGGTCAAGCAAGACTGATCAAGAAAAAAGAGAAATGGTATAAATAACCAACATTGAGGATAAAAAGAGAGTACTACTACAGACTCTGTGAACATTTAGAAAGGTAAAAAGATATTATAAATACCTTTCCAAAGATACATTTCAAAATTTAGATGAAATTTTAAAATTTCATAAAACTTTAATTTATCAAACTTGACATAGGAAAATGAAAAACTATTGATAATTCTGTATCCAAATAATTGAATGCAGCATATACAAGTGAGGCTGACAGTAAAAGAAAAATAAAACTAAAATTTTATAAATTAAAGGCATAGTTTAATATTTCCCCACAAAGAAAACTATAGTCTTAAATCACTTTTTCAATGAATTCATCTAAATAGTCAAAGAGGAAATAACACAGTCTTCTAGAAAACTGCGAAAGAAGAAACACTTTCCAACTCCTTTTATGAGGCCAGCATACTTGATTCTAAAACCAAACGAGGGCATTATAAGGAAAGAATTATAGGCCCATATCTCTTATGAACATTGTAACAAAAACCTTAAGCAAAATTTTAACAAGTTAAATTCAGCTATAAATTTAAAAAATAGTAAGAAACAAACAAACGAATTTGTGGAAATGCAAGGTTTGTTTAACATTTAAAATCAATAAATAAATGTAATCAACTATTTTAATAGGAATAAAAAAGAAAAAAAACTTTGGTAATCATAACAGAGTCATGAAAAAAAAGCATTTGAGAAAATACCTATTCATGACAAATATCTTAGTAAAGAAGAAGTAAAAGTGAATATCCTAAATCTCATATTGGGTCTTTAACAAAAAATCTAGAGCAAACATCATACATAATAGGAAATCTTTCTTGTTGAGCTAGCGAATAACATGAGGATGCCTGCTATCACTACTTCTCCTAAAGATTGTATGAGACATCTTCACCAGTTCAACAAAGGAAGAAGAAATAATAGACATAGGACTGGAAAGAAAAAAAAAGGAATATCTTTTAAAAGCAGCGAATAAGTTATTATAATTAAGAGGTGAATTTAGCAATGCCACTTGATAAACAACAATAAACGATTAAAAAATGGTGCCATCCACACAAGCATCAAAATAAAACAGTTTCTAGAAATAACTCTTACAAAATATATAAAAGTCATCTACATGGAAAACGGTAAGATATTATTGAGAGAAGTTTAAATGACCTAAATAATGGAGGAAGAATCCATGCTCAGAAATTTTAATACTCAACATTTATAAATATGAATTCTCCCTAAATTCATCTGTAGATTCAATCACAAATTTCCCACAAGTCATCTGGCAGAAATTGACAAACTGATTCTAAAACTTACTTAGAAATCCAAAGAATGAAATATAGTTGATATGGTAAAACAACAAAGCTGAAGGACTTAGGATCCTACATATCAAGACTTACTATAAAGCATTTAATTCTGGTCCCGTGTCCCTCTACCACTTCACTATTCCAACTTTCTTCCTCTCAACATCCACCTGGTATGTATGAGGACGTGCATATGTATTTTTATATTAACATAAGCACAACATAAGTAGACAAGAAAATATGCTACAAGAAAAAAGAAAGCAGGCAATGTAAATTGTCTTTGAACTATCCTATTCTACATGTGATTGTCCCATTCCATTTGCAGAGACCCATTCTTTGGATACCCAGATGAGGGTATCACTGCATACTCTCTCAGTTGCCGTGGATTTTCTGATGAATATTTCCATTCTTTGATTTTCATGAAGCTATGTCACAGAGAAGCCCTGCATGCTCAGTCCCCTCCTCGTTTCTGCTCCACAGAGTGAAACTCCCTTGGGGATGTACGTTTGTGGGTGTGAGAGTAAGTAGGCGACTGACTCTGTGTCCAAAGTGAGTGTATCAGCTCACAGCATAGGAACACCAGCCAAAATGCACTGTCAGGTCCAAGAGAAGCCTTCTATTTTTATGGTATTCTAGGAGGTATTACAACTCAGGGTTAAAGTTTTAATCCATTTTGAGTAATAACATTGACTTCGTTCCTTTGCACTTCTTGTAGTAATCAAATGCAATACTTTAGAAAGGAGCTTGCTCGGCTGGGAGCAGTGGCTCACGCCTGTAATCCCAGCACTTTGGGAGGCTGAGGTGGGTGGAACACAAGGTCAGGAGTTCGAGACCAGCCTGGCCAATATGGTGAAACCCTGTTTCTATCAAAAATACAAACATTAGCCGGGGGTGGAGGTGGGCACCTGTAATCCCAGCTACTCAGGAGGCTGAGGCAGGAGAATCGCTTGAACCCGGGAGGCGAAGGTTGCAGTGAGCTGCGATCAAGCCACTGCACTCCACCCTGGGCGGCAGAGTGAGACTCTTGTCTCGAAAAAATAAAAAAAGAAAAAAAAGAAAAGAAAAAGAAAAAAGAATGGAGCTCCCTCACAGTCATTCTTGGCCTTATAAATAACTGTTTCTTAAAAGCCAGTTTATCCCCTATTTGTTTTTATTGCCAATCAACTCACACATTTGTTAAAAGGCCATAGTGGATTTTTTTAGAGTAAGGTTCCAAATTATGCTAAGAAAATATTTAGTGAAGGTAAACATTCTCTCTCTAAAGTTTGACTGTAGATGAGCAGAGCTTATTGGGAAAGGATGTTAATATGAAAACCCACTTGTTCTTCTGGGTGGAGAAATAAAAAAGAATAAAAAAGACAACCCAGAGCATCATTCGGCATCCACCTTAGGTCATGCTGGGGACTGGGGAGAGGGAAGGAGTTAAGATCCTACCAGTCTACCAAGAGGTAAGTTCCAGAAGCCAGTTTTCATTTGCAGCTATTCATGTGGAAAGAATCACTGTCACTTTTCCCTGCTGATAAACATGCCACTTCAACATCTGTCTTAATAGACCAGAGAAATAAGAAGAACTAAAAACATCTTTGAATGACACTAATGAGAAAAGGAAGCTGAGTAGAAATGAGAAGCAAGTTTGCAGGAAGATTTCGGAAGGTTGCAACCCATGCCTAGATACGTTAAGATACATCTCTCCAGGTCTTCATAGTCAACCCAGACCCATGGCTCCTTCATTTTCCTTCCCTGAATTTAGCTCCTAATTCAACCTCAATTGCATCATGTTGGTATGATTATCCAGAGGAGCAAAAGCTACCTCAGCCAGCAAAATCACAGGAATTCTACCATAGTACAAACATACGTTTTAGTAAGATAAACCCAAAGTTACGTTTTTCTCATTTCTGCATTTTTCTTTTATAATAACAGAAAATAAAATTAATTTATAGATTAAAAATCTTCAAATAATGGCTAATAAGATGCTGAATTAGCACTTTCTTAATATTAATTCAAGAAAAATTATAGGAAAAAAGAAACTTTAAAGAAAACTGTGAGAAATCTCTATGGTGACCCGAGACTGCTGCTTTGAATGTGTGTGGGAAGACAGAACATCTTCTTGGTCTGGGACAGGAGGCAGCCCCACCAGGCTGGGGAGGAAATGATGGGAAAGGAACTGCTGGGAATCTGCAATTGTTTCCCTCTGCTCCACTTCCTCCAGACACAAAGTAGCTGCTCCCACACCTACTGTGACTCAGAACTCTAAAGGTCAAGAAATCCTGGAGAGCTAAATAGGGGTTGTTTGTCCCACCTTGTGGCTCCTCTAAGTGCACCATGGGTTTCCAAGATTGTCACAGAAGGAAAAAGGATGCAAAAGGACATGTGTGGGAGGTTTTTATGAACCAGACTGGAACTGATTGCCCCAGTCACTTCCAATTGTCCAGAAGCCATAGTCACATAACCACGTCTTTCCAAGAGAGAAGCTGGAAAGCATAGTCCTGTTCTCAAGAGGAAGAGGTGGTGGTTTTGGTGGAGAGCCAGCCAATCTCTGCCACACCTAGAAAATGTAATCCTATCACCAATACTTGTTTTTTCCTTTAAACCTTTACTTTCTACTCCTTTGAAAGAGTCAAATGGAATGCTGTATACTAAAGACACTTTCTAACTTTAAAATCCTATTAAACTAAGAAACATAATCATTCTAATTATGAGATAATCTCCCAAGCATTTTGACAAAAATGAGACAGTTCCATGGGAATTATGTTGAGTGCAAAAAGCCAATCTCAAAGGTTATGTATTATATGATCCCATTTATATAACATTCTCAAAATGGAGGACAAGTTCAGTGGTTTACAAGGGTTGGAGAGAAGGGAGAAGAGGAAGATACATATAAGAAGGGCAACACAGGGAGCCTAGTGGTGAACTATTCTGTACCTTGACTGTGGTAGTTGTTGTACAAACCTACACATGCAATTAAGTTCCATAGAACCAAATGCATGCATGCACACACACGCACGTGTGCTCACACACACACACACACACATACAATAAAACTGGAGGGATCTGAATAAGATTGGTAGATTATGCTAATGTCAGTATCTTGATTGTGAAATTATACTGTGGTTTTTCAAGATGTTTCCATTGGAATAAAATGGGTAAAGGATATGTAGAAATTCCTCTGTATTATTTCTTACAATAATGAGACTCTACAATTATCTAAAAATTAAACTTGCTTATGTAACCAAATACCACCTGCATCCCAATAACTTATGAAAAAAATAAAATTAAAATTAAAAATTAAAAAATAAAAAGTGGGACAGTTATCCAGCTCAATGGAATATTGATGATAAAAGGCTGGACACAGTTGTCCTTTCCCTAGCTGGTTTTCTAAGTGTCTCTCTGTTCTCAAATAGTGGTCTACTTAGTGTCCTCTAGATCCCTTGGCTTTGCCTCAGCAGCAGTAAGAGAGTTAGGAATAAATGTTCACCAATGAGCTACTAACTGTGTCTGATGACTTTGGAAAGGATCCAGTGAGGGCTATAACCAGTGATTGTTGGAGCTTGGTGAGAACCAGACTCAAGCCTTGAGGAAACCCTGGGAAAGACAAATGGAGGTTCTCAGGATCAACTGAAGAAACTCAGATGCTAGCAAGTGGTCACCATATTAAAAAGGTGAGAGAAAGAGAATCCCAGTGACTTTACTAAAGGCTCACTAGTTACACCTCTACTGGCAGTGACCCTCTGGGATTCTAAGGTATGAAGCACCATTTGCATCTTCCCTCTCCTCTTTCAGTTCATTCTCAGAAGTTTGTTCCAATTTGAGGGTGGTTTCACTATGGCAGGTTGGCCATGAAGGGTTTGTAAAGAATGAAATTCATATACACACGCACACACCCAACTTCTAGTAATCACCATTGTATCTTCTACTTCTTAAAGTTCGATTTGTTTTCAGATCCTGAATAGGAGAACGTGGTATTTGTCTTTCTGTGTCTGGCTTATTTCACTTAGCATAATGTCCTCTAGGGAGCGAACAGGGAAAGGAGAGACATTAATCAAAGGGTACAAAGTTCCAGTTAGATAGAAGGAATAAGTTCTGGTGATCTGTCATACAGCACGGTGACTATAGTAAAGAATAACATATTATGTATTTCAAAATTGCTAAAAGAGATTTTAAATGTTCTCACCATAAAAAATGATAAGTATGTGAGGTGATTAATATGTTAGACTGATTTAATCACTGCACAATGTATATATGTATTGAAATATCACATTGTACCCTGTAAGTACATATAATTATTATTAGGCAACTTATAATAAAAGTAAATTCAAAAAATAAATAAGAGTTGATTCCATAAAAAGATGAAAAAAATGAAATCTAGAGTTAGGTATGAGGCTGACAGAGTGAGGGAGTGAAGGTAGGTTAGTTGGGGTGTGAAAAAACAGGTCATGGAGATGGTGTTTTGTTGTATAGTCATTTCCAATCAACAGGAAAACAATTTGCATATTATTAACATTGCAAGTTTGTATTCAATGTCATTACCATTCAATTTCCTTCCAACCATAAATCATTTTGTAATAGCTTTGGGGTGGGTTGAGGGGAGGGCTCTGAACCAGCAGTGCATTTTCATTTGTGGTCTATTCCAGTGTATTCTAATAACTGAATGTGTCAAAAGCCTAAAGCTTTTTCATTCTGTGCTATATTTTAATAGAAAAAGAAGAGTTTGGAAGACTTAATTATGCAGTCCCATGTCACTGGCCAGCACCGCCTCCCTTTCTTTGTAGATGAAGAGTGGGACTCCTTTCACTTTCAGTTCTATTAAAATAGCTCTGGCTTTCTCTGTGGTTAGAAATATGAGCTTGATATTGCTCAGGTAGCTACACAAGGTAAACGCTAATATAGGACCAACTCCCATAGATGTTTAGAAACAAAACTCCTCCCTTGTTAGCTATTTTCTATCACAATTTACAAGGAGAGTTGATTTACAGAGGAATTAGCAGTAATAGCAGCAAACACTGATGAATCAATCTGGACAAAGCACTCCACTTGCCCCAAGTAAACAATCCCCTCATTATTCACAGTGGTAATTTGCTCATTTTAAAAGTATTACCTAGTGCTTTGGAGTTTGTCCCTCAAGAACAGCTTGAGCCTCCACTGTACTAGTACTTCCTCATTTAGGAAGGTTTAAAACCTCCTAAATCTGGGCACATACTCTGCAAGATTTGTTTTAAATTATATTTGAACCTACGTGGTGTCATAATATATGCTATCATTGCATGTAAAAAGAAGAATTTTTTTCCAATGAGCTTTATTGAGCTTTAGACTCTGGCTTGGGTACTGGGAAGAGGAAGAAACAATTCCTTTAAATGATTCTCTCTTAAAGTAAAAAGAGACAACAAGGGAATCACAAAATGTTCAACATTTTCTATTGGCTCTCTCAAAGTGTACATGAGAATTTTTAAAACTCCAGAGGTGGTGTTCACAGCTACGCTACCGAGTGAGTGTTTTTTGAGAGAGAGGTCTTTTTTTCTCCATACCAAGTGATGCTCCGTGCCCTGGGATCACAGCAGAGGGGCACCTGCACCGTCCACAGCCTGGCAGAGCCAAAGGCAAGCTCGAGCAGGTATGACGCCTGATTATGGGTCTTCCCATGAAGTCTGAAAAGTGGCTGAACTTGGTCCAGCTCTGGTGTAAATGAGAACAAAAGGAGCATCTTTGCTGGAACTGAGGCTGATCTTTAAAATTCATAATCACACACATGGCTCCATAAACCATATGCCACATCTGTGTGTGACTTTTGGCTCTGGGCTATTTGCTATTATTTGTTGTGGACCAGGTGCAGATTCCTTCTTTCTCTTTTTCTCTCAGTCTCTATATTCACATATTTCCCAGAAAAGAGATGCCATTGGGATTGGAGGTGAAAAGCTAAAGCCTGTGGCCTGGGTGACCTACCATTTTGACATCCGTCACCTAAAACCCTAGTTCCTCCTAGAGCAGAGATTGCTAACACTTGAATGCATTGATATGTGACAGAGAAGAGTATTTTGTGCTTATATTTCTCTTATCTTCCCCTGCCAATAGCCATTCCCATCATAAGCACCCAGGGAGCAGTGGAAAGAGGAATCTCAGGAAAGTGGTGTCTATGACGTAGACCAGGGCTCTAGGTCAAAGTCCTGATTGTTAGATAGGGCAAGGGGAGAACGGAGAGCTGGGGAATTTAACCCCATTTCCTTTTCTTGAACTCAGTAAAAAGATGACCTCCAAGGTTACACTCAGGACACCCTTAAACAAACCCAAGACAATTACATCAGATTAAGAAACAAAACTTCTCCCATTACCTATTTTCTATCACAATTTATAAGGAGAGTTGATTTACAGAGGAATTAGCAGTAATAGCAGCAAACACTGATGAATCAATCTGGACAAAGCACTCCACTTGCCCCAAATAAACAATCTCTCACTGTTCATGGTGGTAATTTGTATGTACATCTATATCTGAGATAGAGGGAGGCCATAGTTAGACCCCTTGCATCTTCCTCAGCTCCTAGACAGGAAGGAGGAAGATATCAGAGGTCCCCTGTGCCCTGCAGAGGGACAGGAAGCAGCTGACAGTGCTGACTGGAGGGATTATTAGGGGTACTGTCATAGATGAGTGACAGAGGGTCATCCTTCCAAGCCAGGGACCAAATAGGAGTCAAGAGAAACCAGAGGATAACACAAGGACCCTGCTGTCTTGGAGAGTAACAGCAAGTAGAAGAAATCTCAAAGTCTAAGCATTTACTTTTTTTGAGTTACCTAAAATGAATGTTTAAATTGCTACATTGGGTGATTCAGTGAATTGGATTATAATTAGTTTCTCTCTTTTCTTTCTCTCTCGCTCTCTCTCTCTGATATGGTTTAGAGCTGTGTCCCCACTCAATCTCATCTTGAACTACATGTAGCTCCCATAAACTCCACATGTTATGAGAGGGACCCGGTAGGAGGTAACTGAATCACGGAGCAGGTTTTCCCATGCAGCACTCATGAGAGTGAATAAGTCTCATGAAATCTCATGGTTTTATGAAGAACAGTTCCCCTGCTGCCATGTAAGACATGTCTTTGCTCCTCTTTTGCCTTCTGCCATGATTGTATGGCCTCCCCAGCCATGTGGAACTAGGAATTCATTAAACCACTTTTTCTTTATAAATTACCCAGTGTCAGCTGTATCTTTATTAGCAGCATGAGAACAGACTAATACACTGTCTCTTACCTACATACTCACACACACACACAACATGGGTGAGCTCATGAAGAAGGTCAGATCATACATAGGAAGTAAAGAAGCCTCAGTTTCTCTGCACATCTGAATGAATCTGGCCCTGCTACATGTACAGCACTCAGCAATGCCTTAGCGGCAGGCAGGGCACACTGGAAGCAAAGATGGGCACAACTGTTGTAGTTTGGAGGTCCCTGATGGAAGGGTGAAGGGTGTCTGCCCCAGGACCAGAGGGAGGAATATGAGGGTAGAAACAAGACCTGTGCAGAAAATGCACAGAAGTTAGGAAGACATGGGACATGAGACCACCAAATCACTTGAATTTATTACCAGAAAGTAAGATTCATATTCACGGGCTTCTCTGTTTGTTCCCTCCTACTTGCTCTTTTGATGTACTTGGTAAGGATTTATTCCCACCACTGTTGCTTAAGACTGAGAGCTAGCCTTGTTGAATATACTCCCCAAAAAGCTTTTTTTAAGCATTCTTGTGGTATATTCACCTCCATAGCCAGTCAACAGGCAGTGATAAAAAGATAAGAATGGGAAAAAAAAAAGTAGACTTTTTTTTTTTTTTTTTTTTTTTTTTGGACAGAGTCTTGCTCTGTTACCCAAGCTGAAGCACAGTGTCATGATCTAGGCTCACTGCAACCTCTGCTTCCCTGGTTCAAGTGATTCTCCTGCCTCAGCCTTCCAAGTAGCTGAGACTACATGCACCCACCACCATGTCCAGCTAATTTTTTGTATTTTTAGTAGAGACAGTGTTTTACCATGTTAGCCAGGATGGTCTTGATCTCCTGACCTTGTGATCTGCCTGCCTCAGCCTCCCAAAGTGCTGTAAGGCATCTTAAAGAAGTAAGATACTGGAGATAATATCGGCATTGTTCTAAATGCAGCGCAATGATTCCCAAAGCCAACATTGCACTCTAATTTCCTGGGGATATTTTTTAAAGTACAAAAACCCAGGTCTGACTTTAGACCAGAGTGTGGAATGTCATAACAATTGCTGGTAATTCTGACCTTGTGGGGTGGGACACTTTCAGCCAAATAATTGGAATAATTAAGCTACATTGTCATGGTTTTAATTATCTTAATAATTAAACAACCTTGTTATGGTTTGAATTACCTTGACCAGTGCTTTCTAAACTGTATACCACAGGACATCTGGCACACAGGATGTTAACATGCATTGCTAGAGAAGATATTTCTGTTGCACAAATGTTTAAGAAACCCAGGTTAAACTAAGTTAAGCAAAGTTTGTTTGGTCTTCACCTGCTCAGAGCTTTTTACATTGATGCGCACTTAGACTCTCCACAATGAGGCAATTGTGTACATCATTTCCCTCCTAGATTTGACAAAGTCTTGTATTTTTGTTTTATCCCCCAGGATTAGAGGGTTTTATTGGATGAGATTTGGGAAGTGCTGCTCTGGAGTGCTGCCCCAGGGCTCTACTTCCCTGGATATGCAGGTGGAGTCAGCAAAGTCATGGATTCAATGAACTTGGCAGGAAATGATGATTGCAAATTTAAAACGAGACAGTTTTTTTTTTTTTTTTGCAAGGAAGGGGTAATGGGCAGAAAACATGTAAGAGTATACATTCATGACATAAAATAGCAAACCATGGCATATAGCTATCTTTGAAACCAGTTCTTCTATTTCATGAACATTTCAATCACTTTTTTGGTTTTCTTTCATTTCCAGTTTTGTGGCATTATTACATTATGAACCTATGATCTCATAAGTTAAACAGGCTCAGATAATTTGATGTACTTCACTTTTACCTCAGAATGATGAGAGAATATTTTTAAACATCTTTCTCTTTTGTCTCTGAATACTACTTTTCTCCAATATAATATTGTTTTCTGTCTCTCTCTGAATACTCTCTGATGACCAGTTAACATCATGTCAAGGACAAATGAATGTATCATTATGGCTGCCAAATCTCAAGAGTACCATTATATATGTAGATTATTGTTCCTGAATAAAGCATAGAATCTCCAATGCCTATTAATTCTTCTATATTCACATGCTTTTGGTTAGAAGAACTTCTGCCCAAGACTACAAATAAACAAATGGGTATTTTATGTATATACATATATATATTTCTTTCCTTTCTAGTAGTCAGAAAACCAACAATAATTTGTTTACTCACCACAGAGCATTCTCAATTACAGTGCTGGTGTATATTTTCTCTCAGGTTTTATTTAATACTTTTCCTAACATTTTCTAAGAAACAGAAGGGTTTGGTTTCTTTGCGTGCTTTTCTTCTTTATTATATTTTTAAATGTGAGGTACAAATAAAGTTTTAATTTATTTTTTTAAAAGAAAAGAATCCAAATGATAAGTATTTCACAAATACTTATCATTAGAAATTCCTTTCATAGTCTCCCACAAATTTTCTTAAATTTTAAAAACTTTTGCTTTATTTGTATTTTTAAAAGAATCTATGGTCATTGCGTGAAATTTATAAAATACCTATCAGAAAATAAAATCACATAAAATTCTGAGTATTACAACTATTAATATAAAATGTTTATATAATTATTATATCATGGATGCATAGATAGACCGTAAACTTCTCTATGAAATGTATTTGGGAGTATGCTTTAACATTTAATATACTATAAACATATTCCCTTGTTACTAAGAATTTTTCTCTAATATAATTTTAATAACACCATAGTTTGACTCTAAATATATCATAATTTATAAAATCCACTAATGTAGGACATTTGGGTTGTTTCTTATTTTTGCTGTCATAAAGTGTATTAAAATGAAATTTTTGTAACTACATTTTTGTACACTTCTGTTATTTTGGCTTTTCTTTGATTAGGACAAAATTTAGAAGTCCAATATCAGGATTAAAAGGGAGAAATATTTCTAAATTTTTTGATGCTTATTGATAAGCATCTAAATATTGATAGCAACCTCCTCTTTTTCATCCAGCAGAATGTGAGCATGGCTACCTCTCCAGGTAATCACAGAAACCTGCTAAGACTGTTTGGAAGGCAATGGTACTATACTTGCATAAATGTTTTTTGCCTCATTTTTGTAATCCTTGGATTTTCAATGTAAATTTTGGAAAGGTCAGAAAATCAAGGGCTTGAAATAAGATGACCATCTTTCACTAGAGTGGCTTCCTCCATTGCAACTAGATTTCAACTGGAAGAAGGTATTTATATTTCTCATATAAAAGAGTAAAGAAGTGACCTTCGCCCCTCCCTGCCTCTGTCTCCCTGCCTCTGTCTGGCAACTCTGAAGCTCTCCATAATTCATACAGCCTGGTGTCCTGTCAGTGCCCGTAGCAGAGTGTTGCTTTTAGTTCTTATCCCTACCAAGAGCATGGACTGTCCCATTTGTACAACTCAGTCTTGCCTATAAATCACAGTGCAGTGAAAAGCGGCAACTAACAGTGTAAGCCCCAAGAGATCCCAAATGCCCAGTTATTAACAAGTGTTATATATTTTTAAAAACCATCACAGATTTTACATCTTATGTGAGATACATCATATCTCTTTCCTTGAGACCAAGGAAAGAATAAAAGACAGTGTGGAAAAAAAGGGGGCTTCCATGTGAAGGAGAGCGAGAAGGATAAAGGCAAGTACAGTAATGAAAAAAATTATCTAAACCCTTAGTATGAGCAGGCCTATGTAAAAAGCAGATTAATCTATGGCCCAATTCATTTGCCCAAAGGCTTTCATTAGAGTAAACTGACCCTTGAATATGTTTCCCATTACAGTCTCATGGTAAGGGAGTGGTTCTTAAGGGGGTTACAATTTTGTCCCCCACAGGAAATTAGCTATGTCTGAAGACATTTCAGTTGTTAACAACAGGAGGGTGCTACCAGCATTTAACAGGTATGCAGGGATGCTGCTAAACATTCCACATACACAGGAGAGCCCCACAGCAAATAATTATCTGGCTCAAAATGTCAGTTATGCCAAGAAACCTCACTCCAAGAAAAATGAAAGTACAGTATCTTTTCCTATGGGAAAAGAGTGACACCATTGGTTAAATCTCTCTTTAATTAAAAACTAAAACCCACAAAAAGAAATGTTAAAAAGTAGAAAAAGAAAAATCCCTAGCCTATCACAGATACTCTCCACTTATATAATAATTGTTTTATGTGTCTTTCCAATTTTATTTCATATTCTCTCTCATCATGCTATCAACCCATTTGTATTAAATGTCTGTTGCATAATTACAAATACACAATAAATTCTCTTATCAAATGCTTATTGTTTCTTATGTGAAATATGTCAGTCTAAAAGTTACACCTTCTAGAAAACAGGAAAAACAGCTAGGTACCATTCATTATCTTTTTATTTCTGGTTACCTCCTTTTTATTTTTTAACTGTAATATACAATCCTTTATTGAAAGTTGTGAAAGTACTACCAAAAGATTAGGTTAGAGATAGTTTATCTTTTATATTAATGGTAAGCTAAAATTTACTACACAAACATAATGACTATCAATTAATAAATATGGAAACAAGACAGTTGTCAAAAATGTACTAGATATCCAATATCCCATATAACATTTATGTGAAGAAGAAAAAAAGCACAGCAGTGTTATATATATTCATATATAGTAATATATTCATATATTGCAGCTATATCACAGCAAAATAAGGTTGTTGTCTATGAAGCCCTATTGACCTGCTGAGTATCCTAGATTTTTCTGTTTCAGAGTCTGGTTTTCAGCTTTAAAAATCTAAAAATTAAACTTTTTCAGCGGTTTCATTGTTTTACAAGTTCTTAAGATTCACACTGCCAAGGATGGTTCAACATTTTAAAATCTATTAATATAATGTACCAAATAAATAAGTTCGCAAGAGAAAAATATATATGATCTTTTTGACAGATACTAAAAAGAAATTTGATAGAGTTCAATATTTTTCCTGATTTAAAAAATTTCATAGTAAACCAGGAATTTAATGACTTTTTTAAATAATGAAGAATACATATTTGGAAACAATAGCCAGGATTATATTTACTGAGCAAATACTAAAAGGATCCCATTAAAGATGAGAATAAGTCAAGTAACATTATTTACAAAAGGCAAAGGTTACTATTTATAGTCAATGAAATAAAACAAAAAAGTAGGTACAAGGAATGAAAGATTGAATGAAAATTTTATTACTTTTAGGTTATTAAAAGTTCAATAAATTTTAAAACCATTAGAACATATAAAGAAATATGATACGGTAAGTGATTACAAAACAGATACCCAAAAAAGAATATCTTCCCATTAAAGGTCCAATAACATTTAAAAAAATTTTTTTTTGGAAACAGAGTCTTGCTTTGTTGCCAGGCACCAGGCTGGAGTGCAATGGCGTGATCTCAGCTCACTGCAACCTCCAACTCCTGGGTTCAAGAAAT
The DNA here is from genome assembly GCA_963573385.1 of Cacajao melanocephalus. Lineage (NCBI taxonomy): Eukaryota > Metazoa > Chordata > Mammalia > Primates > Pitheciidae > Cacajao > Cacajao melanocephalus. The sequence continues at coordinate 145,198 of CAUYLG010012146.1, forward strand.
TCTCCTGCCTCAGCCTCCAGAGTAGCTGGGACTATAGACACATGCCACCATGCCCAGCTAATTTTTATATTTTAGTAGAGATGGGGTTTCACTATGTTGGCCAGGATGGTCTCGATCTCTTGACTTCATGATCTGCCCGCCTCTGCCTCCCAAAGTGCTGGGATTACAGGCATGAGCCACCGTGCCTGGCCTAAAAATATTTTTTTAAAAAACTATTCTACTCAATATAACAACCAAAATATATATCTAGGAAAAAAATTTAAAAAGAAATTCTGTAATTCCATATGAAGAAAACTAGAAAGTTCATTTTCGGGTACACCAAGCAATTGTATGATTGGTCTTTTCACAGAGTCCCATATTTCTTGGAGGCTTTGTTTGTTCCTTTTCTTTCTTTTTTCTCTAATCTTGTCTTTATGCATTATTTCATTAACAACTACATGGAAATTGAACAGCCTGCTCCTGAATGACTACTGGGTAAACAACAAAAGTAAGGCAAAAATAAATAAATTCTTCTTTGAAACCAATGAGAACAAAGATATAATGTACAAGAATCTCTGGGATGCAGCTAAAGCCATGTTTAGAGGGAAATTTATAGCATTAAATGCCCACAACATGAAGTAGGAAAGATCTAAAATCAACATCCTAACATCACAGTTAAAAGAACTAGAGAAGTAAGAGCAAACAAATTCAAAAGCTAGCAGAAGACAAGAAATAACTAAGATCAAAGCAGAACTGAAGGAGATAGACACACGAAAAACCCTTCAAAATCTCAATGAATCCAGTAGCTGCTTTTTTGAAAAGATAAACAAAATACATATACTGGTAGCTAGACTAATAAAGAAGAAAAGAGAGAAGAATCAAATAGACACAATAAAAAATGATAAAGAGGATATCACCATTGATCCCACAGGAATACAAGCTATCATTAGAGAATACTATTAACACCTCTATACAAATAAACCAGAAAATCTAGAAGAAATGGATAAATTTCTGGACACATATACCCTCCCAAGACTAAATCAGAAAGAAGTTGAATCCCTGAATAGACCAA